>JBAIZL010000003.1:25751372-25781372 GCA_036971475.1 Prosapia bicincta
TTAGTTATAAGCAGTGATGGACGACGAAAGTTAATTATATGCGTTGTATTTCGTGAATGAATTGCGGTGATGTTTAAATTTATACGGTGTAATGTTCGCAGCATCAAATGTTTGCACTACACGTTTTTTATTTAAGTACGATGTTTTCAGAAAACCACGAAGCATTGCCCAGTACTGTCAAATTATGAGGATTTCCTCAAGAAAGTGTTTATTCTTGCAGATTAGAGATCGTGTTAGTTTTCACTGAAGGTACAGACACAGGCAAAACTAATTTCAGTAATTTTAATCGTTTATTAAATGTTTATAGAAAATTATTTAGAGCAATAAAATCTAATAAAATCGGCAGCATTCGACTTGAGCCTTGATCCGAATAAAGAGAGAGGTTTTCTTGATTAAGCATTTCACTTTATCAAAACATTTATACATTGAAAAATTTTCGGTTAGGATTTGTTGCCTACAGATATCCTACGGGGGTAAAGCTAGCTTTACCCTCACACGTTATTACGTCACAAACGTCTTTCTGATAAACCTGGACTTTTTAGTCACAAGAATTGTCAATGTTTAGTTTGCCTTGCATTTATATTATCTACTGGACAACAAACCAAAATTCTCAAAGTATATGAAATTCATTTTGTGAAAATATCTAAAAACGGAAGATTTAATATATAACATTGACTAGGGGCTTTTAGGGGCAAATGCCCCTATTCGTACTGATATATAAATTTTGTACAATTTTGTTTTTAATACAAATTAAATTTAACATAATTTTAACATAAATTTAACATAAAGTTTTTCAAACCAGAATTTCCTTTTAAACCATATTTTTTGTGAATGCGTTTTGTTTAAATATTTGTTTGTTTACAAAATCATACTCAGTTGTTTTTCATTGCAATGTTTGTCTTAGGGAGATTTTTGATAATTTTAATTTTCTAAAATTCTTATAAATGTTGTAAATGAAGAAAATCCTATGTTTTCCTCCGCTCCTTTCTGTCGATACCTAAAATTCGAGCCACCAGGATTACGAAATTATATATTAAGATGTTTACACTCGTGCATCAGTTTTCGACGATAACTTCTACACCTTGTAGCTCGCTGTTAAAACACAAAAATATGTAACTTATTTTGTATTTGATACTATCGTCTACAATTGTTCGAGACACTTTTTACTATAAAGGTTTTAAGGCGAATTTCTAGCTTTCTTATTTGAATATGTTGGTTTGAAAACTATAGAAAATGTATTATAATACCGTCGTTTCTGAGGCACAACTGATAAACCTCTAACAACCATACGGATTTAGAGGAACTTCTATAGATAAGTGGTAAAATTGGAAATAATATATATATATATATATATATATATATATATATATATTTATTAAATAAAAAATATATGAATATATTTTAATAATATATGCAATAAAAGTATTCTTGTTTTTGAAATATCTTTAATTTATTAAATATACTACAAGAAACATATCACCATATTTAATATATATATATATATAAATATCGCAATATGTATTCTTGTGTATTAATAAAGAACTAAGTCAAAATACAAATACAAACTTATA
Source organism: Prosapia bicincta (assembly GCA_036971475.1). NCBI lineage: Eukaryota > Metazoa > Arthropoda > Insecta > Hemiptera > Cercopidae > Prosapia > Prosapia bicincta. The sequence continues at coordinate 25,752,944 of JBAIZL010000003.1, forward strand.
ATTGAATTTACAATTTAATTTATAATTTAATTATAATTCTTGTATTTGTATTTTGAATTAGTAGCAAATATATATATATATATAAATTTGTCAACTTTGTTTGTTAGATCTAGCTAAGACTTGTATGGTCGTTTTTCTTTATTAATATATTATAATATTTCAAGTTTCAATTCAAAAGGTAAATTTTAACTAATAAGAGAAACATCTGCTAGTGAGACGGATGAGCTTGCATGTTTTTCACAAGCATGCCTGTTTCAAGGTGTATTTTATTAAAGGTACAACGCAAGTCATTAGTAACAAGTTTCTTCCTTTATTTTGTTTTTATTTCAACAAGCGCTGAAAATGTTTTTGTACAAGTAGGTGCTTGAAAAAGGCAAGAATAATCGAAGAGCTGCCTGTGATACACTTTTAAGTGTTTTATCCAAAATCAAGATTTGTTCATTGTAGCGCTGTTGACACAATGAACAGCAAACATTTGTTCCGTGACACTTTCGTACAACTATTCTTTTCAAGATGTCATGTTGATTTAATTTCAAATTTACAAAATTGGTACAGCCTTTACGGTACTTATATTTCTTTTATAAATGAATACATTTCTTTAAATTTCTGAATATCATGTTCAATAACATTACCTAAGTAAATAAATCTGCGGTTTAAATTTAGTTTTATATTTTGATAGATTGTGTACTTAAATTTTAACAAATTGCGAATTTACCTTACTATTTTCCAACTGCCCTCTCGCCCCCTGACTTTGCTTCACGACCCCCCCCCCCACCCCTCAGTTTGGAAACTTATGATTTATAGGAACCACTATAGATAAGCGATAAAATTGGAAATAAATATATATGTTTTTTACTTGTAGCAGATATCAGAGCCTAAACGCAAAATATCATATTTTAATTTTTGGCTATACAGAGATAATTAAAAGATATTCCTTTAGAGCAGTGGTTCCCAACAAAATGTTTTCAAGGACCCCCTCATCACTTGTTTCATTGACAAATACTCCTCAAACTCTTAAACAATATGAGGTATTCTTAAACCATGTCAGGACTGGGCCGTATGTCATAATTTCTCCCCAGCTGCCTCACCCCTGACCTTTCGCGAAAGATCAGTATCGTGTTCTCAAAACTAGATTTTAATTTTGCGTTTTTTATTTTGCCGTAAAACCTACACGGATCGTTATTTTGTTTTACTTTTCAGAAGAAAGAACTTATGATAATATAGTAGGGATGGAACGACTCCTAATCTTTTCGATCCCGTTACCAATATGATTCTATATTTTTTTTCGATTTTAGATTCTTAGTTCGGTTCTCGATTTTTTAAAGTTATATAGGGCTACATGATATTCTTCAATTAATAATTAGATAACATCTTGATCATATGATAAAGCCTTTTAAAAGTTTTAATGTAATAGGCTACACGAAACTTTCATTTTATGATTTATGAATAGAAATTTCTGAAACAATGACAAACATATCGGATAAAAGTGACAAATAAATAGATTAGATGCTTCCGATACTCTTTGTGGCTGCGTCATAAACAATAATCATATTTTCGTTATCTCAAATTCACCATTTGCTTTAATCGTTTAATTCATTCAAAGCAACTAATCCATAAATAAGACAAGTTGATTGATTATTCTCCGATAAATTACGCCGTAAACAAATTTTAACAGTGGAAAAAAAATTAGAATTGGAATCGGCACTTTAATCAATACAGAATCGACTATCGACTATTACTCAATACAACGATTCCTGGAATCGAGATTCGGAATAGGAGCATACCTATAATATAGTGTTGTTCGGTCTGGGCAATGATTTAGCTATAGAAATTTCATTATATGTAAAAATTATTTTTTGTAATAAGAGCATGAAATAGTAATGTGATCGTAAATTTATCAAAGTGTGATGCATTTTAATTCCATACAATTTAGGTTATAATAAACGACACGAAGTTATAATAAATTTATTTATTCTGATTTAGCTGCCACCAGAGTCATCGAAATTCTTCTTGCTATCACGCCGGCCTAGGATCGGCACGTTTTCGGCCTTATCATCAAAATTTATGGGATGCAACCAACCCGCGTCCGTGCACCGCACACGTACATCCCGGGGAACGGAACTACGCCGTTTGCAAAATGGGTTTGAGGCAAACAAAAGCGGAAGATTAATCTTAACAAGTACAACAGAACGACTTTACTGAAGTTTCAACAGAATTCAAAAACTAACCTTCCATTAATTTCTCAATGTAAAACATTGATATAAAGATTTCCTCCCGGGGTGTGCGACAGAAGGTCGGACGAAGCAGCAGTGAAACAAAATTTTAGTGAACAAAACTAAAGAAGAGTATAAAAGGGCCGACCAGGCAGAAAGTTCTAGTAAACAATCAAACCAAAACTCAAAACTACAGCCAAATTTCAGTCAAGGTAAATGAAGCAGGGCTTTAAAATACTGAAAGAATCGGGAATAGATCACGTCGACATTATTGTAATACGAAATATAACTTTGTCATTTTGTATTATGCTGTGTTGACTTTTTTTTATCTAATTACATTACTTTAAGTATATATACTTATATACCCATACAACAAAGGTAGTTTTTAGCTTGTTATGAGAAGTCATCCCGGACAGTCGTTTCCATCTCACTCCACTTTTAATTTAAACTGTAGAAGAATGATTTGGGGTAAGGTCGTTTTTAGTGGTATCCTGGTATCTTAATTCGTGACTGTGAGATTCCCAACCCTTTTATGGATTTTAGTCTCTAAAAGTGGTATTTTTAACCACGAATGGTTTTGCCTTTCTAAGTATTTCACTTTAAGTCAGTAAAAAAAGACAGTGAAATTTGTATTTCAAATGTAGAAGCAACACAGCGACTAACTTTTAAATTGGTAAGATTAAATTTTGATTTTTCAAGTTGTTGCACATAACTAAAATATGTATCACAGATAGACATAAAACTGCATTCGTGACACAGGAGGGCCATTTCCAATGGTCTTGTTTGCCCTTCGGCCTAAAAACCTCGCCAGCTATATTTCAAAGAATAATGTGTAACACAATACGCAAACACAAACTCGGAGAGTTTACAATAAGCTTTATTGATGATATTTTGCTATTTTCAAAAACGTTCTCAGAACACGTCAAACATCTAACACAGCTCTTTCAAGCAAATAAAAGTGAGGGCTGGAGACTAAAATTATCTAAATGCGCCTTTGCAGATGACTCTGAGAAATATCTGGGTCATATCATACAGAATAATTCAATTAAACTTCTAAAAGACAACTTGATATCAATACGAAACTTTCCAACTCCAAAAACCCACAAAAATATGAGACAATTTTCGGGAAAGATAAACTATTATCCTAAGTATGTACCAAACATAACAATAAAATTGGAGCCTTTACATAATCTTTTGAGAAAAGGGCAAGCTTTTAACTGGACAAAAGCATGCCAAGAGTCGTTTGATGAAATGAAACATTTACTATGCTCTCAACCAATATTGACCATATTTGATCAAAATTTGCCTGTACACATTTACACAGATGCTAGTATACTAGGCGTAGGAGCTGTCCTAAAACAACCACAAGAAAACAATGAAGAGAAACCAGTTGCATATTTTTCAAAAAAACTGAATGAAGTCCAAAAAAGGAAAAAAGCTATATACCTAGAGTGCCTGGCAATCAAACAATGTGTTCAATATTGGCAAAATTTATTAGTGGGTAAGAAATTCATTGTCTTTTCAGATCACAAGCCACTGGAGAATATGAACATAAAGTCAAGAACAGATGAAGAATTAGGAGATTTAACTTACTATTTATCACAAAATCATTTTCAAATTAAATTATATGCTCCTCATATACAGCAGAAAACATGACAAAAAACATAGAACATATCTGTGAAAGCTGTACAGTATGTATAAGAAACAAATCAAGAGGACAAAATAAACATGGATTGATGTCTCACCTGGGGCCTGCCACAAAGCTATTTGAAATTTGTTCCATTGATACTAATGGAGGCTTTGGGGGTTCAAGATCAACAAAGAGATACTTAACCTGTTATCAGATCATTTCACAGGATATGCCTGTATTTTAACGTTAATGACTCAAAGAGCAAATGACTTCATCAAACTAGTGAAACATTCAGCGGAAGCTGGAAACATTGGCATAATCCTCTCAGACCAGTACCCAGGTCTCAATTCTAGAGAATTCAAAACATTTTTGGATAATAAAAATATCCAAATAATTTACACTGCAGTGAACTCACCGTTCTCAAATGGTCTAAATGAAAGGTTAAATCAAACGTTGGTCAACAAAATAAGATGAAAAATTAACGAAATGGGCAGCAAAGTAGCATGGACCACCATAGCACAAAATTGTGTAAAAGGTTATAATGAAACTGAGCACACTATTACTGGATATGCTCCAATATATCTACTAAGTGGTACAGATGTTACAATTTTACCAAAGGAGCTAAAACCTAAAACAACAAAGAATGTCTTGGTTCAAGACAGAGAAAAAGCCCTAGAAAATACAATCAAATCACATAATTACAACAAAACAGTTTATGATAGAAATCGAAAACACTATAACTTTAAAGTTGGTGATACTGTTTTTGTGGACAATGGAAACAAACTGAATCAAAAAAACTCGACGAACTCAGAGTTGGGCACTACAAAATTATAGAAAAAATGTCAAACTCAATTTACGAAATAGACACTGGCAAAAAAAAATCAGAATCGAATTTTTTCCACATCTCAAAGTTAACGCCAGCCTCTCAGTTTGTAGACTAAGAAGAGGGAAAGTATGAGGCCATCTTGCTTTATTTTCTTTTCTTAATGTAAGAAAAATATTAAATATAATTTTCTTGTTTTGAATTTTGCCGCGTTGCGAGCATCAGCTGTTTGTTATTTTTAGAAAGATTTTCAGCTGTTGGTAATTTAGCATTTTTTGTTTGTTGTCAGAAAAGTTGAAATATGGTTGTTACGTGAAATATTGATTTATTAAAAAAAATAGATAACATTGAGTGAACGCTGTTGCGACACAATAATATAAACTAAAATAATTAAGAACATTACATGTCGTTTCTCCATTCGCAGTTATTTATATTATAAGGTATACAACATACAAATCTGTGGAACATGATAGTTGGAATAAACATACATACTTGTACAGAGAAACCCAGATGTGTTCTTTATTTTAATTGTTGTTGCAAATAATAAAATACCATTATATATATATATATATATATATATATATATATATATATATATATATATAATACGTTTTCTTGTTTAATAATTTAAAACAACATAGGCTATCAAATACAAGAATATTTATTAATTTATATTCAAAGCTTTTCGTTGGTAAACAGTACCAACATCATCAGGAATGAAAATTTGAATATAAATTAATAAATATTCTTGTATTTGAATAACCTATGTTGTTTAAATATATATATATATATAGCCTATAACTAAACCTACTTTAACTGGATACTATCTAAGCATGTTGTAATATATTGTGTTGACATCGGGCAGGTTCATTGCGCAGTAGTGTTTTGATACACGTAGGTGAAATTCTATTTTTTATCAATTGTAGTCACTGTTTTTTCATACTTAAAGTTCCTATCTTCTTCACGTCTCTTGTTCAGAACGTTATGCATTTAAGTAAAATATATGAAAATGAAAATAATCGCCAAGTTGATCCCCATTTAGTAATGCAATATCTAGATGTGAATTTGGTCTACAAATATGGACAGTTTTTACTATGAATGTGTTTAGTTCATAATACGAGCATTAATATTTACACGAACATTACTAACATGACTGTAAATATATTTGTATTCTATGTCTTGTTGAACCTTGTTATTCGCTTTACTGAAGTTTTTTTATTTATTTACAATAGAACGTTTATACGCTCTACACTGACTTCAGGAGCAGACTTTTTTCAAATGAAATAAACATATGTAAGTGTGATACATTTCTGTTTTCATCCTATTAATTAGATATAAATTGATTTATCCTAAATAAAAACAAATCATTATATAATAAAATTTAAATTTTTAGAAATCACCAAATATGATCTAAGAGGAATTGTTACATGTAAAACATGTCTGCTGAGAACTACCATTACCCCAGGTAAATTTATAAAAATAGCAATATAAAGTATTTTTGTAAATAGTTACCCTAAACTTTAGATAGAACATTAATATCAAGTACTGAAGAAAATAAGGGAAAATATCACTGACCTTATATTTGTCATACTAATTTACTGAGAATATAAAGATTCCTACCTTATAACCACTATTGAACTGATAGCAGATGAGTGTAACACTTTCTACTTTCATTAATTAGTACATAGCTAAGTGAATACTCAAGAGCTTACTTGCTGACGCTTTTTGAAGCAATCGTTTATTTTACGAAGCTAAGACTCCGGGAGTAATGAGTGAATTCAAGATGATTACAACATGCAAATTTCTACTTGTTACACCCAGTACAGATTATACTACTTACACTATGTTCATGCTACCACACACAAACACACGCACACACACACACACAAATTTCTTCTTACAATTATCTGTGGAATATTTATTTACTTATTATTATTTCAATTGAAATTCTATTCTTCCTATCAATTACGACTTGTGAAAAAGCCAAAACTCTTTTTTAAATATCAAAAGGAACGTGATATCAATTGTGTATCAAATATCAATTGTGTAGCCCGTGTACAAAAATAATTATCTTGCAATCCTAAAGTATTGTTTACTTTAAACATTAGCAAATAAAAACCTATTAAAGACATACACTAGACTCACAAATTGTTCATTTATTTCCTCAATGACAAAGTCATCATCATCAGTGAGTTTTGCTAGTACAAACTCTAACTTACAACTTGTAATATCTTACTCCTATTAAAAAATCAAACAAATTCATCAATTTATTTCCGTGTTTGGTTCAGCGCTGTTAACGTTTATTTATAACATTTTTAGATCAGAATAATGACCACTCCTTCAATAGATAAGCCTACACGAGGCTGGGCTACATTTATTTGCCAGTCATCATCATCAGTGAGTTTTGCTAGTACAAACTCTAACTTACAACTTGTAATATCTTACTCCTATTAAAAAATCAAACAAATTCATCAATTTATTTCCATATTTGGTTCAGCGCTGTTAACGTTTATTTATAACATTTTTAGATCAGAATAATGACCACTCCTTCAATAGATAGGCCTACACGAGGCTGGGCTACATTTATTTGTCACTTTAATTTTGTTTAGTGTTAAAAATGTGTGTCACGTTTCGGAGTTTGTGGCCGTTAACATTCAGACCTAATAGATAAAGGATTATGTACATGAATATTGTTATTCACGTTTTAAATTTTAAAAAAAATATTTCGGATTAAAATTGAATAAAACCACAAATATTATTTGTAAATAAATGAATCATTTTTCATAGAGTAAAATATTTTTTCAAGTTTATGAAGTTTTAATTCTAAACAGATGTTTAATATTTCCAATAATGGAAAGAAAAGAACCAAGTTATATCACCTTTCATAACATTTCAGTTAGCTTTAATGCAAAAATATATATGCAAAGTAATGTAAAAACAAAATTTTATCTGAAAATTATAAGCATAACCTGCATGCAATGATTACAAATCAACATTCAAATTATAAACTCTAATTACGACAAATTCAAACCTTACTACGTGGTAAAAATGTTTGTAAATGGCAAAGACAATGATGCCACACACACACACACACACACACACACACACACACACACACACACACACACACACACACACACACACACACACACACACACACACACACACACACACACACACACACACACACACACACACACACACACAATTATATATACAAATACACACCTATTTAGTTCTCCTCGAATGTATATAGTAAGAATTTACATTTGTAATTGGTGGAATTGAACTTATACCACTGCAGACACTTTTAGGAAGAATAATGACGAACGCTTTTAACAACGGATAATTTGGTTACGGTTATGTGGCTCTCCTTACCGGATATAAATACTGCGTATCTGTGCAAGGAACGCAGAAATATTACGTGCTCTCATAGGCAAACTCTTTTCGCTGCTATTTTTGAAAAGAATCATAACTCATTAGAAGACATCAATAAAATTACACAATACCTGTAGTGTCACGAATGTAATAAGAGAAATGCTTTTCTTATTAATAATAGTGTTGGATTATCGCAGAGTAGTGGTGGCGTACAGGATAACTAAACTCTTAGCACTGATAAAAGTCGAAAATTTTTGTTGAGCAAGATTGCATTTATTTAGAAATTTCAGTTCTGGGCCATTTAAACGCCGAAACAGCATTCGTGGGGGTTGGTAGAGCAAATGAAGATTTAGAAAACATTCTCAAACTGGACAATAAGTCAAATTGGAATTTTGATATCTTTGAGTAATGTTTGAAGTTGAATACATTTTTAAGCAGTTTACCTTTTAATATGAATTCTTCACTTTAATTCTATCTGCCTCTTCCAAACATTATTAACGTTTTTCAAAATCTTCCGTTCACTAGAATTCCTGTTCCTTATTTCATTATCTTTTTCACTTGATCATGCTTTAACAAATTACCAATTACTACAAAGATACTCTGCAATTACTAGTAGATGAGGAAAATCCCCATTTTTTCAACCCTTTTCCTTAACCACTATTTTTTCATTCTCTCTCTGCCTTCTTCTCCGTAGTAATTACTTCCATAGTTTATGCTCGTGATTAAATCAAGTCACTCATAACTTTAAGAAATAAAAGAACAGAAATTAAAATTTGTGTTGATGTTTTTGTAATAAACGTAAGCTGTCTTATTTGTGAAAAGTTAAATTTCGTTGTTATTAAACAAGTTTTTGTTGTTATATTTGTTAAATCTTCACTTTTTACACTGGTTTGCACATTGGTTTTTCAAAACTAGTAAGGATGTAAGCTCTTTATATAATGTACACATTTAAGTTATTGCTATGATTTAAACTAATGAAAAATAATACAGAGTGTATTAAACATGCATTAAACTCGTATTTCATAATTTCTCTAGTTTAAAAAATATGTAGTTCGTGAACCTTTTGAAATTAGAGTCATTGGCCAGGAAGTCACTAATCTTTCTTTGCCATTGATCATGTATTCTGTAGTACTTTAACATCAGGTTTCATGCAACCCTCGGTTTAGTAGCAAACTCGCAACGAAAATGTACTTCCACACGAAACAAATTTGCAGGCTGTTTTCATTGAAGTTTCATAGTTTATGGATAGAAAATTTTCCAAGTCATAGATACAATGTTTTTGCTCGGTTTTCTGGCATAGAATAAGTTTAGTCTATATAATAATTCTTAGTATCGGCCTATACACTCATTAGTTTTTATAATATTGCCAAATTATTCTATTAAAGTTTAATTAGATTAAACAGCGATGTTATTGTCGTAATAACTTTAAGCCTAGTTTATAGTTTTATAGGTATTTAATTATACCGTATTATATTTAATAGCAGTTCATATTATGAAATATTATGATTAAAATATTATTATATCCATGTGTTAACATAGCTTAGAAATGTGTAGACGTAAGTGTAAATGCTAAGTTAAAATACACATCAACACTTTAATGATCAAAAATTATTTTAAGAATTTGGTACCAAAAAGCACAGACACATTCAGTATGTATATATGTGCATAGTTTATACTTGAATTAAACACAATAATTTCTTTTTACCTCTTATGGTTCACGTCATTGCTTGGTATTTAGTGAGCTGCAGCCCTTTCCTATTTTAACCCTAAAGTGTTGAGAGTAAGATACCGGTGAGGGTTAGGTTAAGTTAATTTATATTGATGTTATATGTAAAACATTATCTATAGTTGTTTTTTACTAAGGATTTACATTGTGTAAAGTACGAAAAAAGGGACTAAATGAGATTTTCGTAAAGGAATTATTAAAAAGATTTTCAATACCACTTATATACCCATGGTAAATATGGGGCAGCAAATTTTAAATATGTCAGCAATAAGTTAATAGCATTTTAATGAAACCGTTTGTAGTTCGGGTTGGTAATGTTTTACAACTAAAGATCATTTCATCTGAAAATCTACGTAATAGTAGAAGATACGGTAAAACTATTTCAAAGAACTAAACAAACAAAAGTCTTCTACAATTACACACCACATAAAGTTGTTAAGGTCTTTAGAATGCTGAAACAAAAATTATAGTTAGATATCGGAATACAATCGAATAACATCTAAAATCAATAACACAGATACAGACACCCTTTATTGTGCCTACACTATATTATAAACAGATAATCTATATATTGTGTCTACATGCAGAAATTCAATATAGGCGTGAACATTTTATAATTTTAATATTGCATTATTGTTTAATAACAGATCTCTGTTATTTGTAATTATTGTTGTAGATGGCGCATTAAAAAAAAGTAGGCTACAGTGTAACATATTTTTAACGATCAAATTTAAGATATGGGCGTGAGGAAAAACTAGTTGAACATTGGTTGAGCTTGTAACGTGGTACTTTATTGTAACATTAATTATTAAGGAATCATGTGATATTAAAGATTGCAGCAATTTGTTACAAAATTAAAGGTTGACCTGCAATGTCAAATGTTCAGTTGAAACATGAATGATGTATTCGATAAATAATTTAAAAGACAAATGTTAATTCAAAGAAATCAAATTTTACTTCAACCAAAAAATTATAAAATTACAAATACATTTACACTTGAAATGTTGACTTATGCTTACTGTACACATACTTAATTTGTGAGACCTTACTATATTAAAATAATCTATCGCAGAGCCCATGAAATTTAATTTGAAATTGCTTTACATATTTAAGACGCATTTAAGATTGCTCATTAGACTTTAATAACGTTATTACATTGCACTAGTGCAGTGGTTCTCAACCGGTGGTACGCGTACCACCGGTGGTACGCGGGGACATTTCAGGTGGTACGCAGTCATATATTAATAATAACAATAAAAACTGTTACGATGCAACATTTCCGCGTTAAGAATACAAATCCTCCGTCTGTGTTGTACATATAATAGTGGCAGTTTGACGCTGACCTGGCCGCTACACAAACAATCCGAGTGACTCAATTCCTTCTCCCACTCCTCACCCCCCGCCACTCATCACGATCACGACCATCCCACCCCTTCAGTTTTGTTTTGACAGTGGCATGAGTTGGTGTCACGTTCTTTTGTGTTACTTTCTCACCCAGTAGTTTCATTCTGATGCCAATGTTAGCTGTTTTTCGATTGTGTTCCATGAAGTGAAGTTTAGTTTTAGTTTTTAGTAGTAATTCAGCATAGTTTTTAGTGGACATAATGAAGCGATATTTGACTAACCCCTCCACCTCTAAGGACAGTCAAAAAAAGATTAAACCTCAGCCAAATCGTAAGTACGATGCAGCGTATTTACAGTTAGGATTTATAGTAAAACCTGGCACAGAAAATAACGATAATCCTATTCCACAATGTGTTGTATGTTCAGAAACACCTTCAAATCAGAGTATGAAGCCTTCCTTACTAAAGCGGCACTAGACTACTAAGCATCCCGATTTGGTTGACAAACCTATTGAATTTTTTCAAAGAAAATCTGAATTGTGTAAGAAAGAAAATCACTGCATGGCAAAATTTGTAAATATAGACGAAAAACTGGTCAAAGCATCGTACCTTGCCAGTTATAGAATAGCTAAAGAAGGGAAGCCTCATACAATTGGCGAAACACTTTTACTTCCGGTCGCTAAGGATATGGTCGAGGCAGTATTAGGCGAAAAGGCAGCAAAGGAAATCGAGAAAATTCCGTTGTCCAATGACACAGTAAAGAGGCGAATTCTTGAGATGTCTTCGAGTATTGAAGAACAGCTTTTACTTCTACTGCGCGATTGTAATTATTTTGCACTGCAAGTAGACGAAAACACAGACATAGCAAATATGGCGCAGCTTCTCGTATTCATACGTTTTGATTATCAAAGTGAAGTAAAGGAAGAATTTTTATTTTGCAAACCTCTTGAATCAAACACTAAAGCTGAGGACATATTTAATGTCATAAAAGAGTACATTATGAAAGCGGGAATATCATGGTCTAAATGTGTTGGTTTGTGCACGGACGGAGCAAAAGCTATGTCGGGTCATTTCAGTGGATTAGGAGCAAAAATAAAAAAAAAAGTTGCTCCAGAATGCCAAAGTACTCACTGCGATATTCACCGAGAAGCTTTGGCTTCCAATGTTATGGCTGCCAACCTTAAGTCTGTTTTAACGGATAGCGTGAATGTCATTAATTTTATTAAGGCCAGGGCTCTTAATTCACGGCTTTTCTCTTTGATGTGTGAAGATATGGGTGCAAAATATCAAACTCTCCTCGTACATACCGAGGTTAGATGGTTGTCACGAGGCAAGATCCTAACTCGTCTATTTGAACTGAGGTCACAAGTCTTTAGGTTTTTAAGTGAACAAAATCATGACATGAAACATTTGTTCAATGATGAAGAATGGCTATCACTATTGGCGTATTTGGCTGATATTTTTGATAGGCTTAATATCTTGAACATGGGGCTTCAAGGGCCGAGTACAACAGCGTTCACTACCAACGATAAAATATCATCCTTCAAGAAAAGGTTGGTTCTGTTTCGCTCTCAAGCACAGGACAAGGATTTCTCTGCATTCCCTACTCTTGCTGCATTTTTGGAAGAAAATTATATTTTTCTGAAGTCAGAAGTGACTGATGATATCACTAGTCATATGGAAGCCCTTCAAACGAGTTTTGATAAATATTTTAATCAAGATTTTTCTAAATATGAGTGGATTAGAAATCCATTTTCAGGGGAATTTCCTAGTCACTCAAAAGAGTGTTTCATCGACCTTACAAGTAACAGCTCAATGTGTAACTGTCTTATTTTTATTTTTAATTTAGCTCGAATTTTTATGAGTTAAGGCTGATTTTAAATATTGCAGTTTATAGTTACACATTTAGAAAATGACCTGCAAAGTCTTATTAAATTATTATTTAAGGCTTATTAAGTTTAAATGCATGGAATTATGTGCTGGTTAAATAATTACTCTTTGGAAATTCAATTAAAGCAAATTACACTCATTTAATTTAACAAAGAAAAATAATTTAAATTATAATCATGATACAAATTTCTAGACATTGCTTCAGTTACGGATTATTGAACATTTAATATTTAACTTATGAATTTTTACGGATAGCAATCTATCAATTAATCAATCAATGGCTGAAAATGAATCTGTACTCGAGTTTACTTGCTCTTTTTTTTTATAATAAAATCTTACAATTCAAGGTGAACACAAGTGCACCAAATGATGCATAAAGTACATTGATATACTTGTTTAAAAGTTCAAGGCTCATTAATTTGAGTTAAACTGTCTAACATTTTAAATTTTGCAATAAATCTCTAAAGATTGAAATCGTCCACTTAGCTGTATTCACATGTCGTAGCCTCGCATCCTTCTAGTGGAAAAGTCTCACGAAATATCATCAGTAACTTCAGCGTCCCATCTTTGTGCTTGGTTACGTACGCTGTCTTCTACACCATGATTATAACATGTTTAAGAAAAAGAATATTACAAAATAAAATTTCCTCGCTCTCGGACACGTCCGTTGCCTTTTACATCTTGGCTAAAAGAGGGCTTAAACTATCGTTGGGAGCAACCTTCCCCGCTACCGCGCAACAGGGTGGGCGCATACCTACTTTAATTACTTGTTTTAAAATTCTTCCGACAGATGTCACTATCAACCAGAGATCTCATTATAAATATTTCTCATACATCACAATTTTTTTATATAGTTGTATATTGTTACAATTTTTGAATACATTCTCGTTTGTTTTCTGAAATTTCCAATTTAATATGTAACACCATCTAAAGTGTGTTACAAATGAAAGATTCGTTTAAAGAAAAATCTTTAATAGACTTTTGGATGGGGACAAAAACTGAATACCCATCAGTGTTCAAGCAAGCAATAATCTTTTTACTTCCATTTGTAACCTCGTACTTATGTGAATCGGGCTTTTCAGAACTGCTGTACACAAAAAATAAATACAGAAACCGCATTAGTGTTGAAGAGGACTTAAGAATCGACCCGATATAGAAAATTTGGTCAAGGACAAACAACAACAACGAGCTCATTAGGATCTGTTTAAATTTAAATGACTGTGTTCAATGAACTAATTTGAGATTGTTTTTAATGTAAGATACATTTCATTTTGTATCTAAGTAAATTCTATGTACATACATACAGTTGTAGAATGCATTTTTATTTTCCTAAACATGACCAAATGTAAATTATATATAATTATTTATAAAAATAAAAATATATATAAATATAAGGTGGTACGTCAAAATATCTGAAAATTTCAAGTGGTACGTGTTTACTAAAAGGTTGAGAACCCCTGCACTAGTGATTTTAACACTTTCTCTGCATTGGACAGAATCCGGCATTGTAATGCCGTGAAAAGTTAAAGTTATTTTTGAATGTTATTCTTTTTTAACACATAATGTTTTAAAGTTATAACTTAGCTGCATTTTAACCATGGGATCATTCCGGATCATTTTTAACAAGGATCATTCCGGTACGGATCTCGCCATTTTGCATCTGGTAGCGGTCTTCTAAGTATTTGCAATCTAACCCGGCGCTGTTTCTTAAGGCAGCAACATCTCTTCTAACAAAAATAAAAATTAATTAAACCATTATACATAAAAGGAAAAACTAAAGGCATCCCTTGTTCTTCGCATCTCTAAAAAAGGTACTTCTTGGCTCACATTTCGACGATAAAGAAGGAGGAAGCAAGGCTAGCATGCGACCATCTAAGTTTCCGAACACCCGAAATGCGCAGCGCACATGGCAGTTCCGATTTTTAAAAATAGATATCAGGCTCATCCATAGACTTTAGTTTACAAATACATATATTTTTTTAATTTCTATTTTACCTTTTAAATTTTTAACGTCCCGTTTGTTTTCTGAATCTGACATAGTATGCAACATCACCTAAAATGATGTTACAAGCTTTTTTAAATAAGTTCTGAATGCAAGTTCTCAATGTAAAAAGATTTGAATGCAACCATAGATTCGATACACGGGTTAGAGGGATAGTTTAGTTACTTTCGCGAGGCAAACAGAAGAGACACGAGTTTAAAAAAAGACCCGCCTATTACAGCGAGTAATTTTCTATAAAGTAATAGGCGGGTCTGTAAACCATTAAGAAAATAGTTTTCTTTTCTTACACTCGACTCTTTTTAAATTTGAAACTTATTTTAATCTACGTTTTAAAATAACACTTTGCTCCTACATAATAAAACAATTTGTTTATTTTTTAAAGATAATGTGTATTTTTACTAAATAAAATGTACTTCTCATATTATCAGTGACACCACGGACCATAATATACCTCTGCTTACTATGATTATTCCATTAACTATCTTGAAGAGAATCTAGAGGATCCAGATCTTTGAGGAAAGGATTGTAGACATCTAAAACAATTTTCTTCCAGTTTTGAAATGTAAGTGTTGTTGCTTATTTGGCTCATCTGAATGTCCCCAAAGATATGTGAAAATATTGATACTAAGCAGATGTGGTGGTATTATGTCAATACAATTATGCTATTACATGATATTTTTGGTGTCTAAAACAACGAGGTGAAGGTGGTATTAACCAACAAAATTAAAATAATATACGAGAATATAAAGATTCCTTTATTTATTGCCCAATGCATCCATATAACTGAATTTCTTATTTATTTGTATAATTGTAGATGTCCACATTAATTTTTTTCCAAATTTAAAATATAACTGTTGGTCCTCATTTGACTCCTCTATATTTTCCTAAAGGTATTGGAATATTCAATACTAAGCAGAGGTAGGTATTTGACACCAAAATTATGCTAATACACGAAAATCAAAGATTCCCAAATTTATTATCCAATACATGAAAGCATCATTTAACCCTCGAGAGGGCGCATGCGGAGTTTTTCTCTGCACGTACTAAAAGCCTAGCGTACTTTTACAGCGCGAGCCAAATTGACACCAGTGTAAGAACTGGAGGGGTTATTGGCATTAACATGATCACATGATAATAGTGTTACATATTATATTGTATGGAAGAAGAGTGTTGTAAAGTGTAGGGAAGTGAAGATTAACTTAGAATATTTTAGGGTGACAATTTGGTAATTGTTACCGCCTAATCACAATGAATTTACATTTTTGTACAAGTACTGATGTGTTGTGCTGTTTTAGATCGATTTTAAATAGTCTAGACGAACATTTAAGAAACAAAACATAGATATGCATTAAAAACTTTTAAAGCATATTTAACTTTATTTTTAAAATATTTATTTTGTTTCACAGGTTGCTGAAATGAATGTCTACTCACATACATATTCTTTGTCTCGACCAATCTTCGAAATTTCTCATTTCAACATAACCTTTTATAAAGCTCTTGTAGAACAGGTTCATTTCAGGTGAGTAACGAAAAAACTACTTTTTAAAATAAAGCAATTAATTAAATTGTATGTTTGCCAATTACAAATGATTTTATTTAAATTTCTAAATCAATATACATTATTTTGTAAATTATTTTTTACAAATATTTAACCATTTTAAATATTTAACATTTTAAGTAAAATGTTAGTTATAAGCAGTGATGGACGACGAAAGTTAATTATATGCGTTGTATTTCGTGAATAAATGATGTATAAATTTATACGGTTTAATTTTCTTATTTAAAGAGGAAATCCATCGTCCAAAAATTCAAAACTGTGCACTATAACGAGGACCCTTCAAATTCTAAAACTTAAATTGTGGAATACGCATAAAATAATTTGTCATATTAGTAAGTAATGTATGGTTTGCTACCCACTTACTTCAAGGTGGAAACTGTTCTTACATATGAAAATTAGATTTGATGCTATCACAAGTTTATCACAAGTACATTCAAGAAGTGTTTTATTTTTATTTAAGATACAGAAAGTAAGGCTATCAACATGTTAAAGTTCGTAGGTCCAGGCGAATCTCAATCAACTTATTTATATTAATATTTTGTTTGGAACAAAGCTGTAAAGAAATAAAACAAGTATTACAAGTCTGTTTTAATCGCGATAAACAGGAAACAATTATTGAGTAAAAATATTATTAAAAAAATAATAAGTATAATAGTATTAATAATTCAAAATTATTATACGATGCAATTACACATACTCTCAACCTAACAATTATTTCAGTGGGATGAGTTGAATCTGCCTTTTGAGTTCATGATTTCAGAAATGTTAGGTTCCATAGTTAGCACTTTTACTCTGAAATCATACTGCATATCAAGCCGATTCATATATTTATTTTTCATGAAGTACATAGTCGCAGAAGTTTTTTATGGATACGGTCGCAGCGAACGCATTGAATACAACTATTAACTATTTCAAATTTCAGTTACATCTCACCGACCCCTAAGACTCCCGAGGACCTCAGGGGTTCGTCACAATTGGGAACCAATTCTTTAGAGGTAACGAGTGTAGAACCGTCCTCGGAAGATTTTATATGCTAGTATATATATATATATATATATATGCTAGTATATATACACTATATATATAGTATATATATATATATATATATATATATATATATATATATATATATATATATATATACTAGTATATATACACTATATATATATATATATATATATATATATATATATATATATATTAAAACAACATTGGTTATTCAAATACAAGAATATTTATTAATTTATATTCAAAGCTTAATTAATAAATATTCTTGTTTTTGAATAACCAATGTTGTTTTAAATTATTAAACAAGGAAACGTATTTTATAAATATATATATATATATATATATATATATATATATATATATATATATATAAATTTCAATATAAAAATATCAAATTTTAAATTTTATTAAAACCTGATGATTAAACTACAAAGTAACATATCATATGCAAATATTTAATAACTAAAATAAGTAAAAATATAAATAAAACCAAGAATGGGCAAATCATAGGCAACGCCTATTAATAAATAAAAATTTGTTAAGTAAAATATTTTTGTACAAAATATTGTTGTCACTATAGGGGGTGGGCACTAAACCAGGAAGTAATGACGTTACATCGTATGATCGGTCAGCCCTTATCTTAAGAATTTTGTTATTGGAGGAAGTCGCTTCACCAGAGGAGGGGTAGCCAGCTAGCGATGCCGAAGACAAATAAGGTAGCTTTTAGCCTGTTATGAGAGGTAATCCTGGACAGTCGCTTCTCCTGGGTTTGTGCTAAACAAAATCGAAAGATTTTATCTATCTAAGTACAACAGAACTGACGTTACTGAAGTTCAACAGAATTCAAAAACTAACCTTCCATAAATTTTTAAGTGATTTAAAACATTGATATAAAGATTTCCTCCCTGGGTGTGCGAAAGAAGAACGGACGAAGCAGCAGTGAAACAAAATTACAGCCAAAATTCAGTCAAGATAAATGAGGCAGAGCTTTAAAACATGAAGTAACAGAACATGTCGACATTATTGTAACATGAAATATAACTTTGTCAATTGTATTATTGCTGTGTTGACATTTTTATCTAATACACTATTCTAAGTATATATATATATATATATATATATATATATATATATATATATATATATATTAATTTAAAATTATAAAATTTTAAACTCTATAGAGAACTGAGGATTAAACTACAAATAGTATCTTATATGAAAATATTTAATATCTGAAATTTGTAAAAATATAAATAAAACCAAGAATAAGCAAATCTTAGAAAACGCATAAATAAAAAGTTGTAAGGAAGTAAAATACTGTTGTACAAAATGCGTCACTGTAGGGGGGGGGGGCACTAAGCCAGGAAGCAATGAAGTTACATCGTATGATCGGTCACCTGATGATAAGAATTTTGTGATTGGAGGAAGTCGCATCACCAGAGGAGGGGTAGCCAGCGAGGGATGCCGAAGACAACAGAGGGTGATAGTTTTTAGCCTGTTATGAGAGGTCACCCCGGACAGTCCGCTTTTTAAATTAAACTGTAGAAGAATCATTAGGGCTAAGTTCGTTTATAGTGGTAGCCTGGTAGCCTAATATGTGACTCTATAAGTTTCCCAACCCTTTTATGGATTTTACTCTCTAAAGTGGTATTTTTAACAACGGATGGTTTTGCGCTTTCTAAGTATTACACTCAAATAAGTAAAAAAAGGCAGTGAAATTTGGGTTTCAAATGTAGAAGCATAACAGTGACTAACTTTCAAATTAGCAAGACTAACTTTTAACGTTTTAAATAGTTGGGTTGACGATTAGTTACAGAAGCCAAAAAAACTAAAATGTAAGGCTAAAGGCGGGAATGAATTAACATAAAAGAGACGAAGCATAAAGACAGTGAAACTATTAACTTCTAATAAATAACAACTTTTGAATTTTAAAAATTGAATTTGCGATAAAGCTTAAAACTGTAAACCCAAGAATAGAGGCAGAAGAACTAACTCAAAACAGAGGGAAAGACTGCTGCGGATCTCAGAGTAGATCGGCCAAACCGACCGGGGAAGTCTGTAACAAACTAGTACCAAGATTCACAAAGACCCTGAAACCTGCTGGAGTTACAAAAATTTAGAACTCTCTTATTTCTTTGAAATAAGTAAAAATTTAATTTTTAAAATTATGCCTTCGGGCTCCGGAACGTGCGACGGGTAACGATAGTATATATATATATATATATATATATATATATATATATATATATATATATATATATATATATATATGTGTGTGTGTGTGTGTGTGTGTGTGTGTATATATATATATATATATATATATATATATATATACATATGTATCGCAATATGTATTCTTGTGTATTAATAAAGAACTAAGTCAAAATACAAATACAAGAATTATAATTGAACAATTCAGGAATTGTTTAATATTCCTGATTATGTTGGTACTGTTAGCCAACGAAAAGCTTTGAATTGTAAATTCAATTATAATTCTTGTATTTGTATTTTGACTTAGTTCTTTATATATATATATATATATATATATATATATATATATATATATATATATATATAAATGTATCTATGTATGTTATAGACGCCTAAACTGTTGAACGGATGAAATTTGGAGGGTTTATTTAACATATTACCAGGATGGGTCGCTTGAATTATGGTGTAAATCCGCCCTAGCGGCTTAGGGTTGTACAAAAACCGATGTATGTATGTATGCGTGTATGTAACCGATGGACGCTAAACCGCTGAACCGAAGTTAATAAAATTTGTAGAGACTGTTTAACATACTCCCAGGATGGTTCATGTAGAATGTGGTGTAGATCCATCCACAGGACTCCAACCTAGAGGATTATAATTGTTCAAAAACAGAAGTATATTTGTATATGTGTATGCGTGTATCTTATAGGCTCTTAACCCGCTGAACACAAGTTATTTTATTTTGTAGGGGTTGTTTGAAATATTCCCAACATGGTTTCTATGAAGTTTGGTGGAGATCCATCTACAGAGTTCTACCCCAGAGGCTTATGATGGTTTATAAAACGATGTATGTATATATGTGTGTATGTATATGTCTAATGAGCACCTAAACCACTGAACATAGGTTAATGAAATTTGGAGGGATTGTTTAACACATTCCCAGGATGGTTCATGTTAAATTTTATGTAAATCCAGTAACAGTGCTTTTCCCAGAGTTTTGTGTGTAGTTTGTTTTAGATCAATTTACAGGGCTCCGTGCCAAAGGCTTAGGATGGTTTAAAAACCGATGTATATATGCAAGTGTGTATGTAAATATCTTATGGACGCATAAATCGTTAAGCAGAAGTTAATGAAATTTGAAGGTATTGTTTAACATATTACAAGGATGGTTTATGTGAAGTTTGGTGTGTGTCCAGCTACAGAGCTCCTCCGCCTCAGAGGCTTATGTTTGTTCGAAAACGGATGTTTATATATATGTGTGTATGTAATGTCCTATTAACGCCTAAACCGCTGAACAGACGTTAATGAAATTTGGAAGGATTATTTAACATATTTCCAAGTCCGTTTGTGTAAAGTGCAACTCGAAAGCCTTTGCATCTCGAAATCCAGTGTGATTTCCGTGTAAACGAACTGAAACGAACTTTCGCACAGGTCTCTCCCAAGGCCGTAGGACAATTCAGTGGCAGGGTAGATGTTAGTCAGCATTTATAACGCATTTGACCCGAGAATCACTTGCGGTTTAATGTTGGATGACGCCGGGCAGAACCAAAATCACTGGACTATGAGGAGTCTCCTAAGGGAAGCACAAAGCATATCGCTCATACTTATTGATATGCTTCTCCGGGAGAACCAGGTATGTAGTGGTTTATTTTTCATATAAAGACAAACATTGCAATGCGATAAGATTTTCAAAAGTTTTCGACCCTACAAAACGTCAAAAGAATAGTAAATAAATGTAAATAATTATATAAATATAAAACACAAACAATATTTGTATCATAGTAGTTAATTAAAATCGTACAACAATTAAACAAACGCTTTTTTACATTACTATGGTTTCTTAAAGACATTTTGAATCATATTTTGTTAGTTTGAAAGCAAAAAAATGAAGCTTAAAACCTTTTGGAGACTTTGTAAGTTATAATCAGTTTTATTAACCTAATTTTGCTTATATCACTATATATTCGTGGCCTCTAGACGGTATATCTGGTCAATTACAAATAAACCACTGTTTGAACCGACCTAGGCTTAAGATAAATGCGAGGTATGACATCGACATATAACCGGGGGGAGGATAGCCTAACTAGAACCTTTTGTACTTTAATAGTCATGTAGTTAAATATAGTGAAAACATTCGTAAAAAGCTACATTTCGAGGTTTCCAAATTATTGTTGAAAATGTACATATTGTTTTTTTTTTATCAAAACTAAATAGCTCATCGCATTGCTAAATAACTATTAAAACTATATAAAAGTCACATCATTCTACTCTAGAATTAGTTACTTTCTTGGTCGTGCATTAATTTCTATTAGCCAAAGTATATGAATATTTTCACTACAATTGATTTACAATGGGCGACGAATATTTATTAATATTGATTTGTTTACGTTAAGAGCACCGTTAGTTGGAGCCCAACGCGAAGTATTAAGTTATAATGTCTCTCTCTTTCATATATTATTTTGCGTGCAATCTACGATTTAAGTTTAAGAATTTGAAGGGACCTCTTTATTATAATAACCGATGAGAGGGCCCTTGCAAAATGTTTTTTGGGAACCACTGGCCTACATACTTCTCATGTTTACTTTATAGAAATATAATTTGAGATACTATAATACTAAAAATATGGTTTTCTAGTGATATCATTCAGTTATATCAAACCATTCTTTACATTCTAGATGACCCATTACCTACGTGTACATATCTGTGTATATATATATATATAGCCCTCTCCTATGGGCTGCATTTCCTTGACGTGGTGGAGAGGCTTAATCCGCGCGTTGGGGGACTGGTGTAGTGGAGCTGTACGTATGTGGCTCCCTGTAAACGAGAAGTCCAGGCAAATGGGTGAGGACATGAAGGCAGCTCAAAAAAAAGGCCAGTCCTAGCGCTTGAAGAGTTGTTATCTGCCCGGCTCTCACCCTGCCCTTCCCTTGTGGGCGGCAACCAAGAAGCAAACCTATCCAGGATCGTGGTCTGGATGGGTACATACACCACCGATCTGAATTTGTTATGAGATCCGTGCCGATGTAGATTTGTGGATTTCAGGGTAAGGAGGGTCTTTAACGGAGCCTCAGGGGCACCTGGCGCCACCCCTAAGTACTTAAGTCACCTTACCGCCGTAAGCGGGGCTCTGCGGCGGTGGACCTTTATTTCCCTAGATGCTCTTGGGAATACACATGGCAGACAAAAACGAAATAATTTAAATGGTCATGGCTTAGAACCTACCGACAAATGTGCCCCAATGGATGTGACTTCGGAGCCCGTAGAGACAGATGGAAAACCAGTTACGTGGGGCACAAAAGAGAAAAGCACTCTGGCTTGCCTACCATGAGGAAGCAAAAGAGTGGCGAGAGTGACGGTGCTCGTACCACCATCAAAAAGGGAAGCCACTCATCCTGAGGTCAAACTCATGGTGTTGCAGAACCCAGAAATTGACACTTCGAAGTGAAAGATCCTACAGTGAATTGATCGGGGACTTGCAAGCACTACCTAGGATTGGATGAGGCATCAGCCAGACATCTCAACACAAGAGATGGGAAGGCATTCCTGGGGACTGGAGAGGTCACGTTTAGCTGGACCTCTAAGGACCCGGAAGAGAAGGGCGAGAGGGAGGATCAGGAAGAATCTCGGTGGTCCTAACCAGGTTCTTAAATGTGAGGCACACATTACCAGCCCTTGCGCTGGTGCAAGAACCGTGGCTGAATAGGAAACGTATAAGGGGTCTGGCTGCAACTGGGCGCATCTACGCAAGTGGGGAACATGAGGTACACAGGGCATGTGTGATAGAGGACTAGAAGCTACGCTGATTCAAGAATTCTCAACCAGGGACCTTGTGGTGGTTAGAATTCGAGATAAGTGGGAGCAGGGAGTTCATCTTTGCCTCCATTAAATGCGCCCACAATAGAGAATCGCCCTCTGCAAAATTATGTAAGTTAGTTCGGTACTGCAGGGAGAGGAATATAGGAATCTTAGTAGGCTGTAATGCCAATGCTCATAATGAGGTGTGGGGCAGCACAGACACAAATGAGCGAGGTGAGGAGCTTCTAGCCTTCTTGATTGAAGAAAACCTTGTGGTTTTAAACACAGGTGCCGAGCCAACATTTGTCACTTCAGACAGAAGGGAGGTTCTAGATATCACCTTCTGTAATAGACAATTTTAAGGTGGGTGCATGACTGGCAGGTTTCGGACGAGCTCTCCATGTTTGATCATAGGATCATTACTGCTACGATGAGGGGAGTTGTCCACTATGTGGTGTAGCTTAGGAACCCGAGAAGGACAAACTGGGAAGGTTTTAAGTCCTCGGTGACGAAGCGGATGTCAGACTTACGTGTTATGTATGGTACATCAAACGAACTGGAAAATACTGAGGCCTACACATCAAGACTGCAATTTACACGTTTGAGGAAAATTGCTCTCCCTCGTGGATAAACACTGGGCGTGGTAAGCTTAAGTGGAACAGCGAGTTACAGTCAAGACAGAAAGAAACTAGAAGGCTCTTTAATAGAGCAATGAAGAAGAATACGGTAGACACCTGGCAGGCATATAAAGAGAGCCAGTGTCTCTATAAAAATCTTATAAAAGAGGTTAAACGTGCTTCTTGGGAAAAGTGGCTCTCAGAGATAAGCACACTGAGTAACACTGCTAGACTCTTTAAGGTATTAGCAGATGGACCGAGGGGAGACCCTACGTTTGTCAAGAAGGCTGTTGGTAGCTTTACTGACACCCCGGAGGAAACCCTGCTTATGAGGAACAGTTATCCCGATATTAGACTGGTAGGAGACGGTGCTCAAAACCTCCGCCATACTGTGCTAAGGGCGGACTAGCCTTTTAAAGCGCCTGGATTAGAAATTATTACTCCAGCATTACTACAAAATTGCTTGTAGGAGGATATAGGGATACTGACAGGATTACTCAGGGCCTGTGTTGCCCTAATTTACACGCCCGGGCAACGGCTCAAAATGAACATTATATTTATCCCAAAACCGGGGAGGAAAGGTTACACAGAGGTAAAGGACTTCAAACCTATCAGCCTTACATCTTTCTTGTTAAAGACACTGGAAAGTCAGGTGGACCTCTATTTGAAGGAGGGACATCTGAAGCAGTGTCCGCTTCATCAGGACCTACACGCCCACCAAATTGGTACGTCAGTAAAGACTGCGCTGTTGTCGGTTGTGAACTTTATTGGGATATGTTGTGGGGCTGCTCTTGATGTGTAAGAGGCTTTTAATATTAACTCTAGAATGGCCATCAAGAGAGCAGCTATGGATCACGGGATTTCTGATGGAATTATACATTTTATTATGAGTTCCTTCGAAAACCGTATAAGTACTGCATCATGGATGAGGTGTACGATAAATGGGATGATCTCGGAGAGCTGCTCGCAGAGTGGAGTGTTATCCCGTCTACTGTGGAGCCTTGTCGTGGACGAACTACTAAGGACGCTCAGTGGAATGGGTGTCAAGGTGGTAGGATATTCGGACGACATAGCTATCCTTGTTAAGGGGCATTTGAAGAGGTCCTCAAAGACCTGCTTCAAGAGGCACTCAAGGTAACAGAAGCATCGTTGCAGAGAAAAAGCACTATGCAATCAAGGAGAGAAATCTGTGGCACTCATCTTCACTAGGCGATATAAGACTAAATCGCTGGACATGATTGAAATTTGTAATACTAAAATAAGCTACGTTGAGAGCTCTAAATATCTGGGCGTTATTCGGGATAGGAAACTACTCTGGCGTGATCATTTGGAGAATATGTGCAAAGAAGCCATAGCTACGTTATGGCAATGCAGAGGAGCGATAGGCATGAGATGGGGTTTGAGTCCACGTCAGATGAACTGGATTTATTCTGCCATTGTGGTGCCGAGGTTAGTCTTTGCCTCAATCGTTTGGTGGGACAGGGCACAGAAAGAAACAAGTAAAAGAGCTGGACCGCGTGTAGGGGCTCTTCCTTAGAGGGATAACAGCTACAAGGAGAAGCACGCCATGTGCGGCTATAAGGGTTATGTTGGGTTTTCCATCCCTAAGTCTTCAAATTAGGATGAAGGGAATGAAAACTGCATACCGGCTAAATTGTACCGGGCTGTGGAAGACAAGTAGCAAACATCATAAACAGCACATTGAGGATTCACTGAAGGAGCTATGGATAGAACCTCAGGATAAGATACTGTCTCTTAAAGGGAAAAAGGAAACCACAAAATCCATATTCCTGCAAGAGAGGCATGGACAGAGTGTAGACCCAAACATGGTGAAATCTGGTTCACGTATGGGTCCAAGTTGAAGGAAAGTGTGGGAGCAGGATTTAGTGGACCGAACCACCAAGACAGATTTTGTCATCGCCTGGAAAACTACAACTCTGTTTTCCAGGGAGAGGTGCCAGCGAAAAACTATGTGCTGATGAAATGACAGAGTTGGTAAGAGGGGCAAGACCATCTGGATTTTCTCGGACATTCAGGCAGCTCTGAAGGCTTTAGGTAAGGCCAGTACCAGCTCTAATCTGGTGGCTGAGACTATAGCTTCTCTATCAGAGCTGAGTAATTCGTTCAACCTAACCTAGATTCCAGGATATTCTGGCTGGATAGGGAATGAGAGAGCTGACGCCTTAGCAAAACAAGGGTGTATAACCCAAGAGTTGCTGAGGGCGTTGGGCATGGCGCCTCAGGAGGGGCACAAGAGGATCACGGCGCATATAGACAGTTTGTGCAGGGAAGAATGGTATGCAACCTTGGGGTGTAACAAATCCAAGGTACTGTAGGGTTGCTCGGGAGACTTGTAGGGCAAAGAACTACTCTCCTTAAGTCGACCTCAACTCAGAGTTACTGTAGAGCTGGTCACAAGCCATGGGAATCTGAGGGGGTTCCAAGAAAAAATTAGAAAATCTAGGTCCCCTGTTTGCAAGAGATGCGACGAGGACCAAGAGGGAAACCCAATCCACGTACTCTGAGTGCCCTGCTTTGGGAGCTGCAAGGAGAAAGTGGTTTGGTTGGCAGGTATGTAAACCAGAGAATATCAGAAGATTTAACATCAGGTGAGTACTTGATTTCTGCAAAGAGGTAGTTAACCAATAAGCTAGTCCTGTGGTAGGAAGAGAGGTACAAAAGCCGCAGCTAAGTGCTCTACACCGATACTTTTCAGTACTCTACTAGCCCTAAGAGTTTTAGTAATAATAATAAATAATACCCTGCAAGCCTAGATTCAAAACTTTCAGATGATCAAACACATCATCTAAGTATGCAGACTCGCAAAAGCCAAGAAATGTTTAAGAATATCTGTATACGTGGTATCAAGTAGGAAGATTCTACCCTCATCTTTTAACATCAAAAAACTGTTTCAATATACCACCTCGAGAGAGCCACCTTACTTCGGTATGAAGTTGTGCATTCTCACAGCCCAAAAAAAGAAAACTATCTAGACTGCAAAGTTCGAGTTTAATGTATTTTAATAATTGGAACTATTTCATTGAGAGTTTTCTATAGCATTTCAAACAATCTGATGCCTACTAAAACTTTTCGATGAATGCAACTGTCAGATATAGGCCCAGTGAATGTGTTAAATAAAAAAAAAATTCATTTCAGTGACAACTTACAGACCCCTAATATATTGCCCGCGGACCCCTAGGGGTTCGTAAACCACTTGGTAACCCTGTGGTACAGGTGTACCGTGTCATCACTTTTTCGATGGCGATGTTACACTCCTTAGCTGCCAACGAACGAAGCCATGTATTTAGTTTCTTCATATTTTTCAAAATATTTTGAGCACTAACATTCCTTTTTTGGAAATAAAACGATATAGATCCCAAGCTAGGGCTGAAAGATTAAAATATCTAGGCTAATATCTATAAAAATGTAGAGGGCGCCGTGAGCGTGAGTTTGAGGAAGTAAATAATCTATTGCAATAGAAAATAATATCCATTCAAAATTTGAAGAATTTATAAAAATAAATAAATGTTTACTAACATATAAATACAAAGTGTATATAAATATTAAAATCATTCATGCGAGATAAACCCGTAAAACAATGAAAAATAAATTTAATTTACACTACCATAGTTACGTTAAAACATTTTTCATTATATTTTCTTGAAATAAGAACAAAAAATATGAAACTGAAAAATATTTGGAAACTTTGTAAGTATTTAGTAACTTAATTAACGGAATTCCTACTTATAACACAATACATTCCGATCTTACCGCCTGAGTGTATCAATAAGTACGAACACCCGTGGTGGAAGTGAGGTTCGGTTATTTATGATTGCCGACACTTACAATTGCTTAGGACAGCTTAACTACAAGCTTATGTAGGCCTATATTTCGGATAAATAGAATTCTTTGAATCTTTCCACCTTATTACCGGAATTGTGTAGAGTGTTTTATTCAATAAAACTAAATAACGTAGTTTGGTATTTTGTTCCCGTTTTTAAAATAAGGTTAAACGGTTTACTCTAGTTTTAGTTTAGTAATTGTAGGCATGTAAATTATTTATTATCTATTAGCAAAAAGCCTTTGTATCAATTCACTTGGGCTATTAACCTTGTCTCCCTTCCCATGTAGAACCGTGTTTCACGCACTCACAAATGTCTCTTACCACCGAACAATTCCTTCACCACTTACTTCATATGTCTAGGTGGCGTATTTATATCAACGATAAATCT
>JBAIZL010000003.1:25786372-25873872 GCA_036971475.1 Prosapia bicincta
TTTCTTAGAACATTTTAGGATGACAGTTACTTGTTACCTAAATCGCAATGACTTTACATTGTGCTGTTTTACATTGTTCTTAAATTGTCTATACGAATATTTAAAAAACATTACATAAATATTTATTACAATGTTGTTGATCCGCATTTAAATTTATTTTCTATTCGCAGATTGCTGAAATGAATGTCTATCCGCATACATGTTCTTTGTTTCGACCAATCTTCGAAATTTTCCCTTTCGACACAACCTAGTCTAAATCTCTTGAAGAACAGGGTCATTTCAGGTGAGCAAAGAACAAAAATACTTATTAAATAAAGCAATTCATTAAATTGTATGTTTGGCAATTACAAATTACTTTTATTTAAAATTCTAAATTAATGTACATTATTTTGTAAATAATTTTTTACAAATATTTCAACATGTTTAATATTTAACATTTTAAGTAAAATGTTAGTTATAAGCAGTGATGGACGACGAAATTTAATTGTATGCGTTGTATTTCGTGAATGAATGGGGGTGATGTTTAAATTTATACGGTGTAATGTTCGCAACATCAAATTTTTGCACTGCACGTTTTTGATTTAATTCCGATGTTTTCAGAAAACTACGAAGCATTGCCCAGTACTGTCAAATTATGAGGATTTCCTCAAGAAAGTGTGTATTCTTGCAGTTTAGAGAACGTGTTAGTTTTCATTGAGGGTACAGACACAGGCAAATCTAATTTCAGTAATTTCAATAGTCTATTAAATGTTTTCAGTAAATTATTTAGAGCAATAAAATCTAATAAAATCGGCAGCATTCGACTTGAGCCTTGATCCGAATAAAGAGAGAGGTTTTCTTTATTAAGCATTTCACTTTATCAAAACATTTATACATTGAAAAATTCGTTTAGGATTTGTTGAATATAGGTATCCTACGGGAGTAAAGCTAGCTTTAGCCTCGCACGTTATTACGTCACAAACGTCTTTCTGATAAACCTGGACTTTTTAATCACAAGAATTGTCAATGATTAGGTTGCCTTGCATTTAGATTACTCTACTGGACAATAAACCAAAATTCTCATAGTACATGAAATTCATTTTGTGGAAATGGTTAAAAACTGAAGTTTGGAATATTTAACATTGACTAGGGGCTTTTAGGGGCAAATGCCCCTATTCGTACTGATATAAATTTTAAACTTTTGTACAATTTTGTTTTTAATACAAATTAAATTTAACATAATTCAAATTTACCAAATTTTTTTGAATGCGTTTTGTTAAAAAATTTGTTTGTTAAAAATCATACTCAGTTGTTTTTCATTGCAATGTTTGTCTTAGGGAGATTTTTGATAATTTTAATTTTCTAAAATCCTTATAAATGTTGTAAATTAAGAGAAACATATGTTTTTCTCCACTCCTTTCTGTCGATACCTTTAATTCGAGCCACCTTCCAGCTCTTTACTATTTTCCAAGCTCACACAAACTCTCCCTCAAAATTAGGATTACGAAATTATATATTAAGATGTTTACACTCGTGCATCATTGTTCGACGATAATTTCTACACCTTGTAGCTCGCGGTGCGGAGTTAAAATACAAAAATATGTAACTTACTTTGTATTTGATACTATCGTCTACAATTGTTCGAGACACTTTTTACTATAAAGGTTTTAAGGCGGAATATGTTGGTTTGAAAACTATAGAAAATGCATTATAATACCGTCGTTTCTGAGGCACAACTCATAAACCTCTAACAACTATACGGATTTAGAGGAACGTCTATAGATAAGTGGTAAATATGTATATATATATATATATATATATATATATATATATATATATATATATATATTTAATAAATTAAAAATACATGCATATATTTGCAATAAAAGTTTTTGTTTTTGAAATATATTTATTAATATATTACAAGAAAACATATCATTATATATATATATATATATATATATATATATATATATATATATATATATATATCGCAATATGTATTCTTGTGTATTAATAAAGAACTAAGTCAAAATTCAAATAGAAGATTTATAATTGAACTTACAATTGAATATATAATTGAATTCTAAATTCAATTATAATTCTTGTATTTGTATTTTGACTTAGTTCTTTATATATATATACTTGTAGCAAAAATATATAAATTTGACAACATTGTTTGTTAGATCTAGCTAAGACTTGTATGCTCGTTTTTCTTTATTAACATATAATATTTCAATTCAATTCAGTTTCAATTCAAAAGGTAAATTTTAATTAATAAGAGAACCATCTGCTAGTGAGACGGATGAGCTTGCATGTTTTTCACAAGCATGCCTGTTTCAAGTTGTATTTTATTAAACGTACAACGCAAGTCATTAGTAACAAGTTTGTTCCTTTATTTTGTTTTTATTTCAACAAGCGCTGAAAATGTTTTTGCACAAGTAGGTGCTTGAAAAATGCAAGAATAATCGAAGAGCTGCCTGTGATACACTTTTAAGTATTGATAAATTGTGTACTTAAATTTTAACAAAATGAGAATTTACCTTACTATTTTCCAACTTGTCTCTCGGCCCCCTGACTTTGCCTCACGATTTGGAAGCCTATGATTTATAGGAACCCCTATAGATAAGCGATAAAATTGGAAATAAATATATATGTTTTTTACTTGTAGCAGATATCAGAGCCTAAACGCAAAATATCATATTTTAATTTTTGGCTATACAGAGATAATTAAAAGATATTCCTTTATAGCAGTGGTTCCCAACAAAATTTTTTCAACGACCCCCTCATCACTTGTTTCATTGACAAGAACTCCTCAAACTCTTAAACAATTTAAAGTATTCTCAAACCATGTCAGAACTGGGCCGTATGTCATAATTTCCACACAGCTGCCCCACCCCCGACCTTTCGCGAAAGATCAGTATCGTGTTCTCAAAACTATTTTGCTCTACTTTTCAAGAGAAAGAACTTATGATAATATAGTAGGGATGGAACGATTCCTAAGCTTTTCGATTCCGTTACCAATATGATTCTAAATTTTTTTGTCGACTTTTGATTCTTAGTTCGATTCTCGATTTTTTAAAGTTATATAGGTTAACCTATAATATAGTGTTGTTCGGTCTGGGCAATGATGTAGCTATAGAAAATTCATTAAATGTAAAAATTATTTTTTGTAATAAGAGTATGAAATAGTAATGTGATCGTAAAATTTATCAAAGTGTGATGCATTTTAATCCCATACAATTTAGATTATAATAAACGACACGAAGTTATAATAAATTTATTTATTTATTCTGATTTAGCTGCCACCAGAGTCATCGAAATTCTTCTTTTGTTATTTTGTTCTACTTTTCAAGAGAAAGAACTTATGATAATATAGTAGGGATGGAACGATTCCTAAGCTTTTCGATTCCGTTACCAATATGATTCTAAATTTTTTTGTCGACTTTTGATTCTTAGTTCGATTTTCGATTTTTTAAAGTTATATAGGGCTACATGATATTCTTTAATTAACAATTAGTTAACATCTTGATCATATGATGAAGCCTTTTAAAAATTTTAATGTAATAGGCTACACGAAACTTTCATGTTATGATTTATGAATAGAAATTTCTGAAACCATGACAAACATATCGGATAAAAGTGACAAATAAACAGATTAGATGCTTCCGTTACTCTTTGTTGCTGCGTCATATATAATAATAATATTTTCGTTATCCCAAATTCACCATTTGCTTTAATCGTTTAATTCATTCAAAGCAACTAATCCATAAATAAGACAAATTGATTAATTATTCTCCAATAAAATACGCCCTAAAAAAATTTTAACAGTGGAAAAAAAATAAGAATCGGAATCGGCACTTTAATTAATATAGAATCGTCTATCGACCATTACTCAATACCTGTACAATTGACGATTCCTGGAATCGAGATTCGGAATAGGAGCATACCTATAATATAGTGTTGTTCGGTCTGGGCAATGATTTAGCTATAGAAATTACATTATATGTAAAAATTATTTTTTGTAATAAGAGTATGAAATAGTAATGCGATCGTAAAATGTATCAAAGTGTGATGCATTTTAATCCCATACAATTTAGATTATAATAAACGACACGAAGTTATAATAAATTTATTTATTTATTCTGATTTAGCTGCCACCAGAGTCATCGAAATTCTTCTTGCTCTCACGCCGGCCTAGGATCGGCACCTTTTCGGCCTTATCATCAAAATTTATGGGATGTAACCAACCCGCGTCCGTGCACCGCACACGTACATCCCGGGGAACGGAACTACGCCGTTTGCAAAATGGGTTTGACGCAAACAAAAACGGAAGATTTTATCTAACAAGTACAACAGAACGACTTTACTGAAGTTTCTACAGAATTCAAAAACCAACCTGCCAATAATTTTTCAATGTAAAACATTGTTATAAAGATTTCCTCCCGGGGTGTGCGACAGAAGGACGGACGAAGCAGCAGTGAAACAAAATTTTAGTGAACAACATTAAAGAAGAGTCTATAAGGGCCGACCAGGCAGAAAGTTCTAGTAAACAATCAAACCAAAACTCAAAACTACAGCCAAATTTCAGTCAAGGTAAATGAAGCAGGGCTTTAAAATACAGAAAGAATCGGGATTAGAACACGTCGACATTATTGTAACACAAAATATAACTTTGTCATTTTGTATTTTGCTGTGTTGACTTTTTTTTATCTAATTACATTATTTTAAATATATATACTTATATACCCAAACAACAAAGGTAGTTTTTAGCCTGTTATGAGAGGTCACCCCGGACAGTCGTTTCGATATCACTCCGCTTTTTAAATTAAACTGTAGAAGAATGATTAGAGGTAAGTTCGTTTGTAGTGGTTTCGTGGTAGCTTAATATGTGACTCTGTGAGATTTCCAACCCTTTTAGGAATTTACTCTCTGAAAGTGGTCTTTTTAACAACGAATGGTTTTGCGCTTTCTAAGTATTCCACTCAAGTCAGTGAAAAAAAGTGAAATTTGTATTTCAAATGTAGAAGCAGAACAGTGACTAACTTTCAAATTAGCAAGATTAAACTTTAATGTTTAAAATTGTTGGGTTGACGATTATTTACAGAAATTAAAAAACTAAACTTTAAGGCTGAAGTCATAAAGTCGGGAATGAATAGACATAAAAGAGACGAAGCATAGAGACAGTGAAATTATTAACTTTTACTAAATAAGAACTTTTGAATTTTACAAATTGAATTTACGGTAATGCGTAAAAAAGTAAACCCAAGAATGGAAGCAGAAGAACTAACTCAAAACAATAAAGAGTAAAGGACGTCTACGTATCACAAAGTAGAACGGCCAAAATAACAGGGGATGTTTGCACCAAATCAGGTATATTCCTACTAAGATTTACAAGGACCCTGGAACCTGCTGGAGTTACAAAAGGTTAGAACTCTCTTCTTTCTTTGAAATAGGTCAGTAAAAAACTTAATTTTTAGATTATGATTTCGGGCGATTAGATTAGTTATATTATACTAACTACATATATAAATAAACATACATAATAAATAAATATATATATATATATGTGTGTGTGTGTGTGTGTGTGTGTGTGGGTGGGTGTATGTGTGTGTGTGTGTGTGTGTGTGTGTGTGTGTGTGTTTGTTTGTGTGTGTATGTATGTATGTATATGTATGTATATGTGTATGTATGTATGTATCTTATGGGCGCTAAACCGCTGAACAGAATTTAATATATTTTGGAGGGGTTGTTTAAAATATTTCCAAGTTGGTTTGTGTAACGTTTGTTGTAGATCAATTTACAGGGCTCCGTACCATAGGCTTAGGATAGTTCAAAAACCTATGTATATTTGTATATGTGAATGAATGTATCTTATAGGCGCCTAAACTGCTGAGCAGACGTTATTTAATTTGTAGGAGTTGTTAAAAATATTCTTAAGATGGTTTGTGTAAAGTTTGGTGGTGCTCCATCTACAGGGCTCCTCCCCATAGGCTGAGGATGGTTTAAAAACCGATGTATGTATATATGTGTATGTATGTATGTATCTTATGGGCGCATAAACGGCTAAACAGAAGTTAATAAAATTTTAAGGGATTCTTTAACATATTACCAAGGTGGTTCATGTGAAGTTTAGTGTAGGTCATCCAATGGGCTCCGCCCTAGAGGCTTATGTTTTTTCAAAAACAGATATCTGTATATATGTGTCCGTGTAATGTCTTATTAACGCCTAAACCGCTGAACAGAAGATAGTGAAATTTGGAAGGATTATTTAACATATTCCCAAGTTCGTTTGTGTAAAGTGCAACTCGAAAGCCGATGGCATGAAAAATGGTTTCCACTTTGTTTCCAGTGTGATATCCGTGTAAACCAACTGAAACGAACTTTCGAACTGGACTTTCTCAAGGCTGTATCACAATTCAGTGGCAGGGTAGTTGTTAGAATTTATAACGCATTTGACTTGTAATCACTGCGGATAACGTCGGATGACGCCGTGTAGGACCTGAATCACTGGAATATGAGGAGTCTCCTGAGGGCAGCTCAAAGTATATCGCTCATACTTATCGATAGGCTTCCCCGGGGAAACCAGGTATGAGGGGTTTATTTTTAATATAAAGACGTACACGGCAATGTGCTAAGTTTTCAAAAGTCTTCTACCCTACAAAACATTGAAATAATTCAATAATAACTAAATGTAAATAATTATATAAATATAAAAGACAAACAATATTTGTTTCACATTAGTTTATTAAGTACAACAAATAAACAAACGCTGTATTTACATTACCATGGTTTCCTAAGCACATTTTGAATCATATTTTGTTAGTTTTAAAGAAAAAATATGAAGCTTAAAAACGTTTGGAAACTTTGTAAGTTCCAATCGACTTATTTAACCTAATTATGCTTATATCACTATGTATTCGTGGCCTGTAGACGGCATACCTCATCAATTACAAATAAAACACTGTTAGAGTCGACTTAGGCATAGATATATGCGAGGTATGACATAGACATATAACGGGGCGGAGGATAGGCTAACTAGAAACTTTTGTACTTGAATGGTTATGTAGTTAAATATAGTGAAAACCTTCGTAAAATGCTACATTTCGAGGTTTCCAACTTATTGTTGAAAATGTACTTATTGTTCTTTTTATCAAAACTAAATAACTCTTCGCATTGCTAAATAACTATTAAAGCTGTATAAATGTCACAGTGTACTCTAGAATTAGTTTCTTTCTGTATTTATTTCTGTTACCTAATGTTTATTTTACTACATTTGATTTACAAATGGCGACGTATATTTATGAATATTAATTGTTTATGTAAGGAGCACTGTTAATTGGAGCCCAAACCCAAGTGTCAAGTTATAATCTCTCTCTCTTTCATATATATATATATATATATATATAAATTATATATATATATATACAAATATGTACACGTAGGTAATGGGTCATCTGGAATGGAAAGAATGGTTTGCTATAACTAAATAAATTCAAAAGATATCACTAGAAAATCATATTTTTAGCATTATAGTACCTCAAATTATTTTTCTATAAAGTAAACGTAAGTGTTTAGGCCAGTGGTTTACAACAAACATTTTGCAAGGGCTCCCTCATCAGTCGTTATAATAAAGAGGACCTCTCAAATTCTTAAACGTAAATTGTAGATTACACGCAAACTAATTTGAGTTTTGTTAGTTATTAATAAGTAATTTATGGTTTGCCTAGCCACCTGCTTTAAAGTGGAAACTGTTCTAAAATATGAAAATTTAATTTGATGCTACCACAAGTGTATTACAAGTACATTAAAGACATTTTATATTTTTATTTAAGATACAAAATATAAAATCATCACTTGTTGAAGTTTGTAGGTTCAGGCGAAACACATTAAACTTATTTATGTTAAGACTTCGTTTGAAATAAGGAGTTAATGAAATAAAAACAAGAATAAAAACTCTGATATAATTGCGACAAATAAAGAAAAACTATTGAAGAAATATTTAATAAGAATATTAATAATAATATTAGTTTATATTTATTATTATGTAATTGCAACAACTCATAACCTGACAATAATTGCATCAAGATCAGTCTGTCCTTTTAGTACATCATTTCAGAGAAATGTCATGTCCCATACTTGATATATTTACTCTGAAATCTTACTACATATCAAGCCGATTCCTATATTTACTGTTCATGAAGCACATAGTTGAGAACACCTGCGCACATCGGTAGGTAGTTGGTAAAGGTAGTATTACCTTCATTGCCTTATATTGTAGTCTTTAAGTACTGACAACCAAAATTCTACATTGTTTTTGCCATGTAAAACATTTTTTAATGTGCCACTACTGCTCAGTTCTACAACTTGATCTGGTTCTCCTACGGAACGACTCTGGATCCTTTCTATTTCAGAGAAGCAGAACGGATTTCTAATCAAATTCTCATTAGGTCATGGCTCAGGAAAGTATTCCCTAAAAGGGGCTGCTAAATTTTAAGGGTGGTCAGTGACGCTTTCCTTTATTTGGTTTGTTAGGTTTTCATCAGAAGACTCCAAACACATTTACGTAAAGGAACTTTATTGCCTGCAAAGGACATTTTATAACCATTGGACAAACTTAGTCTTCAACTTTGAATATATTTATATTGTTACCCTGTAAGCCATTTCCTATGGGCTGCATGTCCTTGATGTGGTGGAGGGGCTTAATCCGCGCGTGGGGGACGGGTGGAGCGGAGCTGTACGTATGTGGCTCCCTGTAAATGAGAAGTCCAGGCAAATGTGTGAGTGCATGAAGGCGGCTCAAAAAAAGGGCCAGTCCTAGGAGGGTTGTTATCTGCCCGGCTCTCGTCCTGCCCTTCCCTTGTGGGCGGCAACCAAGAAGCGACCCCATCCAGGTTGGTGGTCTGGATGGGTACATACACCACCGATTTGAATTTGTTATGCGATCCGTGCCGATGTAGATTCGTGTATCTCAGGGTAAGGAGGGTCTTTAACGGAGCCTCAGGGGCACCTGGCGCCACCCCTGAGTACTTAAGTCACCTTACCGCCGTAAGCGGGGCTCTGCGGCGGTGGACCTTTATTTCTCTAGCTGCTCTTGGGAATACACATGACAGACAAAAACGAAATAATTTAAATGGTCGTGGCTTAGAACCTACCGACAAATCTGCCCCAATGGATGTGACTTCGGCCCCCGTAGAGACAGATGGAAAACCAGTTACGAAGGCAACAGGAGGAATGAGTGGGGAACAAAGGAGAAAAGCACTCTGGCTTGCCTACCATGAGGAGGCAAAGAAGGAGGACATGGTGTTCAGAGAACCACAGCTACCCCTTTTGAGGAAACACCGGTCCAGGAAACGGAAGGGTTTGACTGAGGCTGGGTACAGTGAATCTGGTAGGACCTTAATACGACAAGAGAAAGAGAGGAAAAGGAAGGAAAGGAATACTTCTAATTATACTCCAGAGTTGGAGGCCAAGAGGAATAGACAGGGGTCTAGGCCTGTTGGGTCGGGAGGGTCGTCTTTCTCGTCAATCCCGCCAACCTACCGAGGGTACTAATGACCTTTGGGGATAGTGAAGGCTTGAGGATGGAGATTCGACCACCTTAAGGACACCGTCATGGACCAAATTTTGGACATTCCTAGTGGAGGTTTTGCTCCGCGTTTCAGGGACACATAGTTAAGGGATGGAGTCGCAGCATTTAATTGTTCTGAGGAGGAATCGGCAAA
The DNA here is from genome assembly GCA_036971475.1 of Prosapia bicincta. Lineage (NCBI taxonomy): Eukaryota > Metazoa > Arthropoda > Insecta > Hemiptera > Cercopidae > Prosapia > Prosapia bicincta. The sequence goes on from JBAIZL010000003.1 coordinate 25,796,077, forward strand.
ATGGCTGAGAGAAGTGGTTCCGTCAGTTAAGCTCGAGGACGAGACACGATCAAGGCTAGTTCCTACTGATGAACTGATCGAAGAGTGCGAAAGTGACAGTGCTCGTACCACCAACAAAAAGGGAGGCCACTCATCCTGAGGTCAAACTCATGGTGTTGCAGAACCCAGAAATTGACATTTCGAAGTGGAATATCCTACAGTGAATTGAGCAGGGACCTGCTACCTCCTCTACCTAGGATAGGATGAGGCATCAGCCAGACATCTCAAGGCAAGAGATGGGAAGGCCTCCCTGGGGACTGGAGAGGTCACGTTTAGGTGGACCTCTAAAGACCCGTAAGAGAAGGGCGAGAGGGAGAATCAGTAGAAGGCCTTTGGGTCAGTTGGATTCTGCAAATTATCTTGTACCATAGTAAAAGCACCTCGGTGGTCCTAAACAGGTTCTTAAATGTGAGGCACACATTACCAGCCCTTGCGCTGGTGCAAGAACCGTGGCAGCACAGGAACCGTATAATGGGTCTGGCTGCAGCTGGGCGCAACTACGCAAGTGGGGAACATGAGGTACACAAGGCATGTGTGATAGTCAGAGGACTAGAATGTATGCTGATTCAAGAATTCTCAACTAGAACCCTTGCGGTGGTTACAATTTGAGGTAAGTTGGAGCAGGGAGTTCATCGTTGCCTCCATTAAATGCGCCCACAATAGAGAATCGCCCCATGCAAAATTACGTAAGTTAGTTCGGTACTGCAGGGAGAGGAATATAGGAATCTTAGTGGGCTGTAATGCCAATGCTTATAATTAGGTGTGCGGCAGCACAGACACAAATGAGCGAGGCGATGAGCATGACTGGCAGCTTTCGGATGAGCCCTTCATGTCAGATCACCGGAGCATTACTGCTACGATGAGGGGAGTTGTCCACTATGTGGTGTGGCTTAGGAACCCGAGATAGACAATCTGGGAAGGTTTTAAGTCCTCGGTAAGGAAACGGATGTCAGACTTGCGTGGTATGTATGGTACATCAAACGAATTGGAAAATACTGAGGCCTACACATCAGGACTGCAATTTACACGTTTGAGGAAAATTGGTCTCTCTCTCTCTCTCTCTCTCTCGCGGATAAACACTGGGCGTGGTAAGCTTAAGTGGAACAGCGAGTTAGAGACAAGACAGAAAGAAACTAGAAGGCTCTTTAATAGAGCAATGAAGAAGAATACGGTAGACACCTGGCAGGCATATAAAGACAGCCAGTGTCTATAAAAATCTTATAAAAGAGGTTAAACGTGCTTCTTGGGAAAATTGGCTCTCAGAGATAAGCACACTGAGTAACACTGCTAGACTGTAAGGTATTAGCAGATGGACCGAGGGGAGACCTTACGTTTGTCAAGAAGGCTGATGGTAGCTTTACTGACACCCCGGAGGAAACTCTGCTTATGAGGAACAGTTATCCCGATGTTAGACTGGTAGGAGACGGTGCTCAAAACCTCCGCCATACTGTGCTAAGGGCAGACTAGAATATTGCTGGGGAGGTGATCTCAAAAGGTGAGAGAGGCGATTTTGTCTTTTGAACCTTTTAAAACGCCTGGATCTGATAATATTACGCCAGCATTACTACAAAATTGCTTGTAGGAGGTTATAGGGATAGTGACAGGATTACTCAGGGACTATGTTGCCCTAAGTTAAACGCCCGGGCAGTGACTCAAAATGAACGTTATCTTTATCTCAAAACCGGGGAGGAAAAGTTACACAAAGGTAAAGGACTTCAAACCTATCAGCCTTACATCTTTCTTGTTAAAGACACTGGAAAGGCAGGTGGATCTCTATTTGAAGGAAGGACCTGTGAAGCAGTATCCGCTTCATCAGGACCTACACGCCCACCGAATTGGCACGTCAGTAGATACTGCGCTGTTGTCGGTTGTGAACTTTATTGGGATATGTATTGGGCCTTTCTTGATGTGTAAGAGGCTTTTAATATTACCTCTAGAATGGCCATCAAGAGAGCAGCTATGGATCACGGGATTTCTGATGGAATTATACATTTTATTATGAGTTCCTTCGAAAACCGTATAAGTACTGCATCATGGATGAGGTGTACGATAAATTGGATGATCTCGGAGAGCACCCCGTATGGTGGAGTGTTACCCTCTCTACTGTGTAGCATTGTCTTGGACGATCTACTAAGGACGCTCAGTGGAATGGGTGCCAAGGTGGTGGTAGGATATTCGGACGACATAGCTATCCTTGTTAAGGGGCATTTGAAGAGGTCCTCAAAGACCTGCTTCAAGAGGCACTCAAGGTAACAGAAGCATCGTTGCAGAGAAAAAGCACTATGCAATCAAGGAGAAAAATCTGTGGCACTCATCTTCACTAGGCGATATAAGACTAAATCGCTGGAGATGATTGAAATTTGTTATACTAAAATAAGCTACGTTGAGAGCGCTAAATATCTGGGAGTTATTTGGGGTAGGAAGCTACTCTGGCGGGAGTAAAAAACGGTCAAAAAACCGTTTCAATATACCACCTCGAGAGAGCCACCTTACTTCGGTATGAAGTCGAGCATTCTTACAGCCCCCCCAAAAAAAGAAAACTATCTTGACTGCAAAGGTCGAGTTAAATGTAGTTATTAATTTGAGCTATTTCATTGAGAGTTTTCTATAGCATTTCAGACAATCTGATGCCTACTAAATCTTCTCGATGAATGCAACTGTCAGATATAGGCGCAGTGAATGTGTTAAATAAAAATAAATTCATTTCAGGGACAACTTACATACCCCTAATATATTGCCCGCGGACCCCTAGAGGTCCGTAAACCACTTGGTAACCCTGTGGTACAGATGTAGCGTGTCATCACTTTTTCGATGGCGATGTTACACTCCTTAGCTGCCAACGAACGAAGCCATGTATTTAGCTTCTTCATATTTTTCAAAATAATTTTGCCGCACTAACATTCCTTTTTTGGTAATAAAACGATATAGATCCCAAGCAAGGGCTGAAAGATTAAAATATCTAGGCTATCTACAAATATATAGAGGGCGCCGTAAGCGTGAGTTCCCGGCTAGCTGGCCTGAGCAACCGGGCGGGTCCACAGGTGGCGGATAGTGAAACGGCCTACAGATATGTAGGTTACTTGTGAATAAGGATTCCGGAAGGTTTCTGAATAAGCAGGCCTGGACCAAGGCAATGGTTCAAAGGTGAGGAATTATCCCTCCTCGTCAGTCAACCTGTTGGGTGTGGTAGAAATAACTGCTCTGACTGGGGAGTCTAGGGTAGTTGGGAATTAAGTCCTCACAATGCTACTCTCACCTCCCAGGTGAACCAAGGGCAATTCGGCAGTGAAGTATGCGCTAAACTACCCTAACGACACAGTTGTAACAAAAGAGAGTAAAGCAGGCTGTTCGCTCCAAGAGCAACAGTTAATAATGTCCTGAACTTGGGGTAGGCTTCAAGGTCAGTGACTGAATACCAAATCCAAGGTGGAAGGCATCGTGCCGAAGGATGAATGGCTGAAGGGTAATAAATGCAGTTGTACACGATCCCCTTGAGGAACCAGAAAAAACCTCAATGTATGTTGTCTTGCCAGGACAGTGGGGGCTCTGCTCTGGTCGACCGTTATTTTCCTAATACTCGTGTGACGTTAATGGACCGCACATGCAAGCCGTTAATGGCTTTTGAGACCGCACAGACAGCGGGAGCCAATGAGACGGCAAACCGTGAGTCTGTAGCAGATTTGTCAACGGCAACCATCACTGGGGGTGCGTGGGCGACTTTCAAGCTGCCGACTGCAGAAACCGGTGAAATGGGTGTACAGTTGAACACGCTGTCTTTACGGAGAAAGCGTATGAGTGGAGCGGCCAAAAGGCGGCTCCGAAGAGAACAGGCGAGAGCAGCGGGAGGGCCAATAATCCTGACAAAACGAAGGGAAGGCCAAAACCGAGCCGAGCTTGTCAAAGTCCAGGGCTTGGATGTTGTGAAGAGGGAGGTTCAACAGGGAAGCAATCAACCAAGAGCACCAAACCCCAGCACGCCCAAAAGGCCTAGGAGTTCGACGTCCAATCCCTCTCTAGTGGAGGGAGGAAAGAAGAAAGTGAAGCTGGGACAAGGGGGGGGATGCTGCAGTGTCTTCGGGAACATACGGCGATACCCTTCGGCAAAAGCTAGCCATTGACCCAGTTAGTTACCCAGAGAGACAATTCTCGGAAGAGATGGCGTTGGAGCTGGAAGAGCTGTTCTTCTCAGAACTGCTGTCCGCTGAGACGGAGAGTGGGGATAGGGGGTTCAGGACAGCATACTTAGAGAGGGGGGCTCTAAATGTCGTATGCTCCTCATGGGAGAACCTGGAGTGGGTCCTTCGGGTCCTGCCAAGCTTCACCCTGAGTGAGGGGGTAAAGTTGAGGGCAGGGCCACCCAAGGAGATCTTTTGCATTGCAAAAGTTTCAATGTGGGTGCCCAAACCCTACAATGACAAAGAGCCGGAAGAGATACTGAAGGTTGTCAAAACCCACAACCCTGGGATAGTTCAGGATACTTGGAAGGTGATTGTTAGGAAAAGGGAGGATGCAGGTCTTACCCTTATCCTGTATATAGGAGAGGGCTCCCTCAGGGCACTGCGGAACAACAACCTGAGGGTGAATGTGAGGCTGAGACAGGCCACGTCCAAGGTGCACTCTAGTCCTGGGGCTGCTTTGCGGACCCAGGCAACTGCTAAGTAAGCAGAACGATGATCAAGTTCCTCCAAGTGAACCTACAGCATAGCAGGGCGGCTAGTGCTGTCGTGTGTAAAATGCTGGACAGGGGAGAGGTGGACTTGATTCTCATCCAGGAGCCATGGATTTCTGGAGGACGAATATGCGGGCTGGCGACATTTGGAGGTACGTTGTTGTATGATAAGAACTCCGGTGTTCCCAGGACGTGTATCCTGGTTAGGAGGGGGTTAAGTGCTTTTGTACTAACGGACTTCTGCTGCAGGGACTTGATAGCAGTGATGGTGGAACTGCGAGCGGAAGGGAGGATGAAGAGGCTGAACCTGGCCACGTTATATCTTCCCTTTGACTACGCGGGGGCTCTACCAACACAAGAGCTGAGGAGGCTTGTCGAGCACTGCGGGGATGTGGATGAGGAGCTGCTGGTGGGGATGGATGCTATCTCCCATCACACTTCGTGGGGAAGTACAGGTACCAACACTAGATGTGAGGAACTTTTAGCTTATCTTAGCTCTAAGAATTTACTAGTCTTAAATCAGGGGGAAGAGCCGACGTTTGTCACTAGGGCCAGACAGGAGGTCCTGGACTATACTGTGGCATCGAACCAGATGGCTAGGTATGTACTAAATTGGCATGTGTCGAATGAACCATCTTCTTCTGACCACAGACATATTAGGTATGATATCTCCCTCAATCCAGCCATGCTTCGACAACCAGGGATCCAAGAAGAACAGACTGGGACTCCTACAGGAGGGACCTGGGTGTTCGGATTGATGAGGCTGGATTGGAGTGTGGTGGGAGGAGAGAGCTAGAAGACTCTGCCACAATGGTTGGCGAGGCAATAGCAGAATCCTTTACTGATAACTGCACTCTCAGTGAGGGGAGAAAAGTAGGATATCCGTCATGGTGGAATAAGAAGCAAGACAAACAACGGAAGACCACCAGGAGACACTTTAATAGAGCAAAAATGAACGGGGAGTGGGACCAGTATAGGAAAACACTAACCGAATACAACAGGGCATTTAGAGAAGCACGCAGGAAGTGCTTACAAGACGTGGTAAGAAGGAGGACTGGGAAGTGGTAAGGAGAATAGTAACTCCACAAAGGGTAAGATGGGCTATTGGCACATTTAAACCCTACAAATCTCCAGGTCCAAATGTTATCTATCCTGTGCTGTTGCAGCAGGGAATGGATATGCTGGTGCTGGTACTTACTAAATTATACAGGCTAAGCATTGCTCTAGGGCATGTGCCGGCAGCCTGGAAATCTAGTAAGGTGGTCTTTATATGCCCACCGGTAACCAATCGGAAGGGAAAGGATACAGACCTATTACACTCATGTCCTTTGTTCTTAAGGGACTTGAAAAACTGGTTGATAGGCATATTGGGGGGGGGGGTACTTTGGCCATAAAACCACTGCATTGGAAACAGTATGCTTATCAACCGGGGAAATCCTGCGAGGGAGCTCTCCATCAAGTGGTTGGTAGGATTGAGCAAATGATCGCTAAGAAAGGTTGTGCCATTGGTGCCTTCCTCGACATTGAAGGGGCTTTCAATAACCCCTCAGTGGAGACGATGGTAAATGGTGCAAGACGTCATGGAGTGGATGCGACTACTTGAAGCCGGATAAGTTCCATGTTAACAAACAGAAATATTTCTGTAGAGGTGGCAGGGGAGGTCAGAGGGCGGAGACAAGTCTGGGCTGTGCACAAGGGGGGGGGGGTTCCCTCTCCTCTGTTGTGGTGCCTAGTGGTTGACAACCTTATTGAACTCCTGAATGAACAGGAGGTACTTCTGTCTGGGATATGCGGACGACATAGTTGTTCTGATCCTGGGCAGATTTCCTGATACAGTCCTTGAGGTAATCAGAAATCCTCTACGACTGATTAAAGAGTGGTGTAATAAGGAGAACCTTAGGGTAAATCCGAAAAAGACTGCTCTTATTAACTTCACCAGACAGCGAAAAGATCTAAGGACCAGGATGCCTCGCTTGTTTTGTGAATAACTTGAGTTTGTGGGGGAGGTGAAGTACCTGGGAGTTACTCTGGACAGGAATCTCACCTGGAACCCATATCTTGAGAGGACAGTTAACAGGGCCAAAAGGGCACTGATGACAGTGAGAAGAATGGTGGGTATGAAATGGGGACTGAAGCCATCAATGATGCACTGGATGTATCTGAGGGTGATAAGACCTATGATTACCTATGGAGCTCTGATGTAGTGGACAAAGGCCAACCAGGCACAGACAAGAGCTCAACTGAGCACTATCCAGAGATTGGCTTGTCTGTGCACACTGGGAGCGATGTCAACTACACCTGGTGCAACAATAGAAGTAATGCTCAACCTCCCCCCCCCCCTTGAGCTTGTCCTTAGGGGAGAGGCGAAGCTGGCGGCATGGAGATTGCGCAACTCGAACAACTGGGCTAACCTCCCAGATGTTTCGGGCCATATGAGTATCGAGTGCGTGGTCAAAGAATCCGACTTGGAAATGGGCAGCGACCACATTACTCGAACGTTTGCACCTGACCAGGCCCACCAAACTATGATGGAATGGTCAGGGACATTAACATCGGGAGCTCAGATCTGGAACACAGATGGCTCAAAGATGGACTTCGGCACTGGAGCGGGGGTGTATTATGAAAACCCAAGGGTAAAACTAGTTTTTTTCCTTGGGAAGGCATACCTCTGTCTTTCAGGCCGAAATATATGCTATAAATGCCTGTCTGGGAGAGATAGCGAGAAGGGGAACACACGGGACCCGAATTGCTATTTTCTCCGACAGTCAGGCAGCAATTAAGGCACTAAACGGACATGTTGTCACCTCGGCCATAGTCAGGGAGTGCCTAAATAACCTACAAGCCCTGGCAAGGTACAATCAAATCAAGATAGGTTGGATGCCAGGGCATAGCGGAACATTTAGAAATGAAGCCGCAGATGCGCTGGCCAGAGAAGGGTCTTCGACTCCCCTGATTGGACCGGAGCCGGCGGTAGGTATTTCCAAATCCATGGTCAAGATTGCAGTGCGAAGGTGGATGGCTGAAAGACACAGTGAGCACTGGATCAGGGCTGAGGGGATGAGACACAGTGAGCTAACCCTTAGGAAACCTAAGTGCTCTCGTGTGTAAAATGCTGGACAGGGGAGAGGTGGACTTGGTTCTCATCCAGGAGCCATGGATTTCTGGAGGACGAATATGCGAGCTGGCGACATTTGGAGGTAAGTTGTTGTATGATAAGAACTCCGGTGTTCCCAGGACGTGTATCCTGGTTAGGAGGGGGTTGAGTGCTTTTGTACTAACGGACTTCTGTACGTGGATGGCTGAAAGACACTGTGAGCACTGGATCAGGGCTGAAGGGATCAGACACAGTAAGCTAACCCTTAGGAAACCTTCCTTGGGGCTGCAGAAGAGTCTCATCTATCTGTCTAGGCAGGAATTGAGGATAGCTACAGGTCTACTCACGGGACACTGTGGACTAAGGAAACATCTGCATAAAATGGGTATCTACCAAGATGAACCAGTGTGCAGATTATGCGGGCAAGAACTGGAGACTGCCACACACATCATTTATAGATGTAAAGCACTTGCCGTGAGGCACTTCAACCTCTTTGGTGATAGTACGGCTCTGGTGGATGCTGAAGGTAAAACACTAGTCAGGAAACTCCTAAACCTGGTAAGAGGGAAGGGGCTATTTGACTAGATCAGGGACGTAGGTACAATATACCTTGAGGTAGCAGTGCTTCGGGCAGTTTAAACCCGCTCCCAAGTTAAAAAAAAGTGTGAGTTTGAGGAAGTAAAGCATCTATTGCAATAGAAAATAATATCCATTCAAAATTTGAAGAAATTATAAAAATAAATAAATGTTTACTAACATATAAATACAAAGTGTATATAAATATTAAAATCATTCATGCGAGATAAACCCGTACAACAATGAAGAATAAATTTAATTTACACTACCATAGTTACGTTAAAACATTTTTCATTATATTTTCTTGAAATAAGAACAAAAAATATGAAACTTAAAAATATTTGGAAACTTTGTAAGTATTTAGTAAATTAACTAACGAAATTCCTACTTATAACACAATACATTCCGATCTTACCGCCTGTGTGTATCAATAAGTACGAACACCCGTGGTGGAAGTGAGGTTAGGTTATTTGTGATTGCCGACACTTGCAATTGCTTAGGGCAGCTTAACTACAGGGTTTGTAGCCCTATATATCGGATAAATAGAATTCTTTGAATGTTTCCACCTTATTACCGGAATTGTGTATAGTGTTGTATTCAATAAAACTAAATAACGTAGTTTGGTATTTTGTTCCCGTTTTTAAAATAAGGTTAAACGGTTTACTCTATTTTTAGTTTAGTAATTGTAGGCATGTAAATTATTTATTATCTATTAGCAAAAAGCCTTTGTATCAATTCACTTGGGCCATTAACCTTGTCTCCCTTCCCATGTAGAACCGCGTTTCACGCCCTCACATATGTCTCTTACCACCGAACAATTCCTTCACCACTTACTTCATATGTCTTGGTGGCACATTTATATCAACGATAAATCTACTCCTTTTTTAACTACTCTTTTCCCTTTCATTGAGACCAGGCAAAGCAAGTGTAGCCTAAAAATATGTGAAAGTGGAATATGTGAAAATATTCCAAACACTTAGTTTAGATTTAAATCCTAAGATAAAAGGTTTCACAGATAATACTCATGAGACATAGATCCTAATTAGATTGCTTCATTGTATTTAGTGTAAACATGTCCCTTGGAACTTCTATCTAGGTATAGGCTTTTGAGCGTGTACATAAAGTCATGACAATTTTGCCTATGAACAAAACACTTTTTCTTAGAATATTTAAATATATTTTATATTTTCCTTTAAATTTATCCTAAGAAAAAAATTGTGATGAATTTAGAACACCTTTCTACCAATACAAATTTTATCAAGAAAAGTCTTTGCCTCATAAAACAGAACAAAACACATTTTCTTAACATGAACTAGTCTTTCTCTGCGTTCCTTTCCTGTTTCTTCCTTCACTCTTTCCATCTATTTTCCAACTCATTTACTCTTTCTTGTTCACTCCTCTCACTTCCCAATTCCTAGATTACTCTCCTCTTTATACTCTGTCTACCCATCTCTCTCATGTCTTCCAATGCTTCAGTCTGTCTGTCTCTGTCTCTGTCTCTCTCTCTCTCTCTCTCTTATTTTTACTCAATAAAAAAACTCATGTGTGTGTGTGTGTGTGTGTGTGAGTGTGTGTGTGAGTGTTAGTTTATGGTTCCTGCGTGTGTGGAACGGTGTGTGTGTGTGTGTGTGTGTGTGTGTACGTGTACGCGTGCTTCTGTAAGGGTAATTATTCAAGGTAGTTATTTCAAGCTACAAGATGAAATCTGATAAGACATTTACTTTTTTGTAGTTGAAAAATTAGCGAATAGAAAACGTATAACAATTAAAATTAAACTATTCCATAGCTGCGAAGACACATTTTGTTATTGCCTTACTGGATTAAAAACGAAAACATTTGTCTTTTCTCCAAACATTAGAATTTAATAAACAAAAATAGCATTCCTGAACAATAATAACACTAGCTTTGTAAGCGGGTGTATTCTTCAGCTGGTGATAGACTTCATAGAAAACTTAGCGTGTGATGCTGATAATTATCCTAAAAATATTACTTACCAACTGATTATTTATTTTGGAGCAGCATCAATAATTAACGCACTTCTTGCTAGAAACATCCGCTTTTTCATCACAGTATCAAGAAACAAAATTGTTTTATTCAAGTAATGTATATCTTCTACAAATATTTTACTCATTTATGAAAACCACATTTTTAATTAAACATCCCTTAAACCTTATGGTTCTACCAATGTGAAAGAGATACGGTTTCATAAAACAGTTGATTTTATGTTATAGTATGCTGTAGAACAGCTGTTTAAACACATATATTAGGTTTTTTTATTTATATTATTTTATTGTTGTTGTTGTTGTTGCTGGCTGTGTATATGTATGTGTGTATTTGTGTGTGTGTGTGTGTATTTGTGTGTGTGTGTGTGTGTGTGTGTGTGTGTGTGTGTGTTTTAAGAATGGCACAACTAATATTGTATAACTTGTAAAATTCTAGTTTTAATAAAAGAATTTCCTATCTTGTTCCAGTCACGTGCTGCTTTGGTACAAAGAAAAGTAAGGAGAGAAGAGGTAATTACTATTAGTTAATTTTCATTTCACCTTGAAATAAAGAAATTTAGTAGTTTTAATAAAATCCTCTAATTTAATTAAATAGCTTTACAGCTTGTTCAACATTCGTATACGTTTTCAGTTTCCAATATTCGCTGGATTTACGGCAAATATTGTGATCTCCATCTCATGGATGTCCTGTTGATATTATTCAAATATTGTAGCATCAAATTTACATTTCAAGGAGACAATACATGAAATTTAATGAAACTATACATCCAAAATATTAAAGTTACACAACTGTATTAATAACATTTTAATTAAAACATCAGATTTAAACCATTAGCACACTCATGCCTTAAATAAGAAGCCTTCCGCTAGATTTAAACTTGCGCCACTGATAGCATTGTTAATATTACAGCAAACCGACACTGTGATCGTTTGTTGTATTCAGTAAAGTCGAACTTTTCATTATGACAAATGTAGGGAACTGGTTATTTAAATGAGTAAAAGTGAACTTTCAAAACGTTCCCTTCAAGTTCCTTATGTTTTTAGTAATTTTAATTCATATTATTTTAATACTCTACGCTCTACGAACATGACTTTTCAACGCAATGAAAAAGAATATTACCTATGGTATAGTGAAAAATTATTTCTTTAAGGTTCATCAACATAGTAGGCTTACATTATATATGCTATCATGACACATTATATATATATGACACAAGATTTATTAAAACTTCTAATTTTACAGAAGTGTTCGATGAAGATATGCTCAGCTATTTGTCAAGCGCATACCCGAGGATAAAGTTCGTTTCTTTCCTCGAGGTGATTCTCGAGGAAGAAGAAGGAGAAGAAGAAGCGGAAATAGTTTGTCAAAAAGCTGCAATATATTCTAGAAGTGATTCCGCACTATTTCCGGTAAAGTTTGAAGGCCCTGCTTTCTACAGGACTCAGTCGTTTTGTAAGTGACTTTTATTTGTTCCTTTCGTTTTGTTTAAAATGGGAATTCTATTCTTAGTTACTTGAACTAGAGCTTATATCTGTTCACGCAACAAATTCTAAATCATACTCTCTCTCTCTCTCTCTCTCTCTCTCTACACACACACACACACACACACACACACACACACACACACACACACACACACACACACACACACACACACACACACACACACACACACACACACACACACACACACACACACACACACACACACACACACACACACACACACACACACACACACACACACACACACACACACACACACACATATATATATATATATATATATATATATATATAACGAAACTCTATACGTAAGGAAAAATAATTGAACTGTATGAGATCGTAGCAAACTGACGCTATCTATCACAGGAGAGTCAGTTGTATATCTTTCGGCATAAAGGGTTACTTCACGCACCTGGTATACCATAAAAAATAATATTCTTTGAAAGAGTACATAGAAGGGAAAGTGGACTCGATCACTTGAGAGGAGAGCTAAGTTTGACATCGAGGGACCTTGCAGATTTATGAAGAAATTATCTCTAAAAATGTATTACAAAGCACGTCCAACTAGACACCTGCAGCTAGAGTCATTTCCAAAAGTTGCCACCTAAAGCAAAGAGAAAGCGGCGAAGGAGACGTTCTGATTGGACCGAAGAAAAACTAGCGGCATAAGGTAGAAAATCAAATTTCAAGAGAAGGGGAAACGCTATGGAAACTACCCAAAGCAAACACTAGTTAGTCAAATTCCATAACTTGCGACAGGTTAGTTTTGGTATCACGTTTTAAAGGAAAATAGAAAAAAGGAAACTAGCAAAGTAAAAGTAGTATGTGATATTAGTAACAGAAATATTACGGAAATAAAGTTTATGTACAGTAAAGAAGCATTTGCAGTGAACAGGAGAGTGATCTTTAGTAAGAGATATATTAGTAAGTGACTGCGTGATCAGGTGAAGTGAACAAAGAAACAAACCTAAAGATAAGCTTCAACAACTGTCAGAATTAATTTATCTTAAATTCTTAGCCAACTCTTAAAAGTAAAAAAATATTAAGAGTTGTATCTACTTTTCTTTAATATTTTTAGAAAGGTAGGTAATTCAAATGTGAACTTTATCAAATCACGTGCAGTAACCTATACACGCCTTAAGATAATTAAGGGTCAATTTTAAAAGATTTTATTAGTAGAAAGAATAAATATAAGAGTTTTGATGCATATCCACAAATTATAGATGGATAAGTTTAGCTACCTGTAAATGTTACAACTTTGAACTCAAAATTAAAATAAATCTGTCATATTAAAATACAATTAGCTGTGTATTATTTTGATTCCCTTAGAGTCAAATATCCAGTATTACATCTTAAGCAAACTTAAATATGCATGTTAACTTCATAGGGTGAATACACACCATTTTATTTTTACCTACCAAACTAAATATCCATTTATGTATCTAGTTATCATTTATGTTTCTGAATACCTATATAATCTTAACTCTTTATCATTGATACTATAATAAATGCCTATAAATTAAGATGTCTTTTTTCAGAAGCGACTTTTCGGCTTCGTGGTTTGGAACGACATCTGGTGGAGGTGAGCAAAGGTTTTACTACCACTGTGTGTGTGTGTGTGTGTGTGTGTGTGTGTGTTTTGTGTGTGTGTGTGTGTGTGTTTTGTGTGTGTGCGTGTGTGTATAGATATTTCATTACTCTTTACAACATTCTCCTGTAACGGTCACCATATGCTCCTTGAACTTAGTAAAAAACACTTAAACGTTAACAGTTACTTCTTGTTAAAACCAAAAGAGGTGCCATAATTTCATCTTGCGATCAACAAGCTTTTGTGTGTGTAAGATTTTGTTTTATGATAACAGAGTTACATTTTATAATGTGAGCGAGAAGAGAGTTGCAAAGTGTATCCAAGTGAAGGTCCTATTTCTTAGAACATTTTAGGATGACAGTTACTTGTTACCTAAATCGCAATGACTTTACATTGTGCTGTTTTACATTGTTTTTAAATAGTCTAGACGAATATTTAAAAAACATTACATAAATATTTATTAAAATGCTGTTGATCCACATTTAAATTTATTTTTCATATTTATTTTCTATTCACAGATCGCTGAAATGAATGTCTACCCGCATACATGTTCTTTGTTTCTTCCAATCTTCGAAATTTTCCCTTTCGACACAACCTAGTCTAAATCTCTTGAAGAACAGGGCCATTTTAGGTGAGCAACGAACAAAATTACTTATTAAATAAAGCAATTCATTAAACTGTATGTTTGCCATTTACAAATTACTTTTATTTAAAATTCTAAACCAATATAGCTACATTATTTTGTAAATTATTTTATTTACAAATATTTCAACATGTGCAATATTTAACATTTTAAGTAAAATGTTAGTTATAAACAGTGATGGACGACGAAAGTTAATTATATGCTTTGTATTTGGTGAATGAATGGGGGTGGTGTTTAAATTTATACGGTGTAATGTTCGCAGCATCAAATGTTTGCACTACACGTTTTTTATTTAAGTTCGATGTTTTCAGAAAACCACGAAGCATTGCCCAGTACTGTCAAATTATGAGGAATTCCTCAAGAAAGTGTTTATTCTTGCAGTTTAGAGAACGTGTTAGTTTTCAATGAGGGTACAGACACAGGCAAAACTAATTTCAGTAATTTCAATCGTTTATTAAATGTTTTCAGTAAATTATTTAGAGCAATAAAATCTAATAAAATCGGCAGCATTCTACTTGAGCCTTGATCCGAATAAAGAGAGAGGATTTCTTGATTAAGCATTTCACTTTATCAAAATATTTATACATTGAAAAATTTTCGGTTAGGATTTGTTGCCTATAGGTATCCTACGGGAGTAAAGCTAGCTTTAGCCTCGCACGTTATTACGTCACAAACATGTTTCTGATAAACCTGGATTTTTTAATCACAAGAATTCTCAATGTTTAGTTTGCCTTGCATTTATATTACTCTACTGGACAACAAACCAAAATTCTCAAAGTATATGAAATTCATTTTGTGAAAATTGTTAAAAATGGAAGTTTTTAATATATCACATTGACTAGGGGCTTTTAGGGGCAAATCCCCTATTCGTACTGATATAAATTTTAAAATTTTGTACAATTTTGTTTTTAATACAAATTAAATTAACATAATTCAAGTATTTCAAACCAAAATTTCCTTATAAACCAAATTTTTTTGAATGCGTTTTGTTAAAAAATTTGTTTGTTTACAATGTTTGTCTTAGGGAGATTTTTGATAATTTTAATTGTCTAAAATCCTTATAAATGTTGTAAATTAAGAAAAACATTTATTTTCCTCCGCTCCTTTCTGTCGATACCTTTAATTTGAGCCACCTTCCAGCTCTTTACTACTTTCCAAGCTCCCACAAACTCTTCTTCAAAATTCGGATTACGAAATTATATATTAAGATGTTTACACTCGTGCATCATAGTTCGACGATTATTTCTACACCTTGTAGCTTGCGGCGCGGAGGTAAAATACAAAAATATGTAACTTATTTTGTATTTGATACTATCGTCTACAATTGTTCGAGACACTTTTTACTATAAAGGATTTAAGGCGAATTTCGACTCCACTTAGCCTTCTTATTCGAATATATTGGTTTGAAAACTATAGAAAATGTATTTTAATAACGTCGTTTCTGAGGCACAACTCAAAAACCTCTAAAAACCATACGGATTTAGAGGAACTTCTATAGATAAGGGGTAAAATTGGAATTTAAAAAAAAAAAATATATATATATATATATATTAATTTATTTATTTATTTGATAAATTCAAAATATATGAATATATTTGAATAATATATGCAATAAAAGTATTCTTGTTTTTGAAATATTTTTTATTTATTAAATATATTACAAGAAAACATATCACCATATTTAATATATATATATATATATATATATATATATATATATATATATATATATATATATATATATATATATAAATATAGCAATATGTATTCTTGTGTATTAATAAGAACTAAGTCAAAATACAAATACAAATTTATAAATGAATTTACAATTTAATTCATAATTGAATTGTAATTTCAATTATAATTCTTGTATTTGTATTTTGACTTAGTTCTTTATATATATATATATATATATATATATATATATATATATATATATATACTTGTAGCAAAATATATATATATATATATATATATATATATATAAAGTTGACAACATTGTTTGTTAGATCTAGCTAAGACTTGTATGATCGTTTTTCTTTACTAACATATAATATATCAATTCATAGGGTAAATTTTAACTAATAAGAGAACCATCTGCTAGTGAGACGGATGAGCTTGCATTTTTTTCACAAGCATGCCTGTTTCAAGTTGTATTTAATTAAAGGTACAACGCAAGTCATTAGTAACAAGTTTGTTCCTTTATTTTGTTTTTATTTCAACAAGCACTGAAAATGTTTTTGCACAAGTAGGTGCTTGAAAAAGGCAAGAATAATCGAAGAGCTGCCTGTGATACACTTTTAAGTGTTTTATCCAAAATGAAGGTTTGTTCATTGTAGCGCTGTTGACACAATGAACAGCAAACATTTGTTTCGTGACACTTTCGTACAACTATTCTTTTCAAGTTGTCATGTTGATTTAATTTCAAATTTACAAAATTTGTACAGCCTTTACGAAACTTATATTTCTTTTATAAATGAATAAATTTCTTTAAATTTCTGAATATCATGTTCAATAACATTGCCTAAGTAAATAAATCTGCGGTTTAAATTTAGTTTTATATTTTGATAAATTGTGTACTTAAATTTTAACAAAATGAGAATTTACCTTACTATTTTCCAACTGATCTCTCGCCCCCTTACTTTGCTTCACGACCCCCCCCCCCCAGTTTGGGAACCTATGATTTATAGGAACCACTTAAGTTAAGCGATAAAATTGGAAATATATATATTTGTAGTAGATATCAGAGCCTAAACGCAAAATATCATATTTTAATTTTTGGCTATACAGAGATAATTAAAAGATATTCCTTTATAGCAGTGGTTCCCAACAAAATTTTTTCAACGACCCCCTCATCACTTGTTTCATTGACAAGGACTCCTCAAACTCTTAAACAATTTAAAGTATTCTCAAACCATGTCAGAACTGGGCCGTATGTCATAATTTCCACACAGCTGCCCCACCCCCGACCTTTCGCGAAAGATCAGTATCGTGTTCTCAAAAAAAGATTTTAATTTTGCGTTTTTTATTTTGTCGTAAAACCTACACGGATCTTTATTTTGTTTTACTTTTCAGGAGAAAGAACTTATGATAATATAGTAGGGATGGAACGATTCCTAAGTTTTTCGATTCCGTTACCAATATGATTCTATATTGTTTTCGATTTTAGATTCTTATTTCGATTCTCGATTTTTTGAAGCTATATAGGGCTACATGATATTCTTTAATTAACAATTAGTTAACAACTTGATCATATGATGAAGCCTTTTAAAAGTTTTAATGTAATAGGCTACACGAAACTTTCATGTTATGATTTATGAATAGAAATTTCTGAAACCATGACAAACATATCGGATAAAAGTGACAAATATATAGATTAGATGCTCCCGATACTCTTTGTTGCTGCGTCATAAATAATAATAATACTTTCGTTATCTCAAATTCACTATTTGCTTTAATCGATAACTTCATTCAAAGCAACTAATCCTTAAATAAGACAAGTTGATTGATTATTCTCCAATAAATTACGCCGTAAACAAATTTTAACAGTGGAAAAAATAAGAATCGGAATCGGCACTTTAATCAATACAAAATCGACTATCGACTATTACTCAATACCTTTACAATTGACGATTCCTGGAATCGAGATTCGGAATAGGCGCATATCTATAATTTAGTGGTGTTCGGTCTGGGCAATGATTTAGCTATAGAAAATACATTATATGTAAAAATTATTTTTTGTAATAAGTGTATGAAATAGTAATGTGATCGTAAAATTTATGAAAGCGTGATGCATTTTAATTCCATACAATTTAGATTATAGTAAACGACACAAAGCTATAATAAATTTATTTATTCTGATTTAGCTGCCACCAGAGTCATCGAAATTCTTCTTGCTCTCACGCCGGCCTAGGATCGGCACCTTTTCGGCCTTATCATCAAAATTTATGGGATGTAACCAACCCGCGTCCGTGCACCGCACACGTACATCCCGGGGAACGGAACTACGCCGTTTGCAAAATGGGTTTGAGGCAAACAAAAACGGAAGATTTTATCTATCTAAGTACAACAGAACTGAAGTTACTGAAGTTTCAACAGAATTCAAAAACTAACCTTCCATTAATTTTTCAATGTAAAACATTGATATAAAGATTTCCTCCCGGGGTGTGCGACAGAAGGACGGACGAAGCAGCAGTGAATCAAATTTTTAGTGAACAAAATTAAAGAAGAGTATAAAAGGGCCGACCGGGCAGAAAGTTCTAGTAAACAATCAAACCAAAACTCAAAACTACAGCCAAATTTCAGTCAAGGTAAATGAAGCAGGGCTTTAAAATACAGAAAGAATCGGGAATATAACACGTCGACATTATTGTAACACGAAATATAACTTTGTCATTTTGTATTATGCTGTGTTGACATTTTTTTATCAAATTACATTATTTAAAGTATATATACTTATATACCCATAAAACAAAGGTAGTTTTTAGCTTGTTATGAGAATTCATCCCGGACAGTTGTTTCGATCTCACTCCACGTTTAATTTAAATTGTAGAAGAATGATTAGGGGTAAGTTCGTTTGTAGTGGTATCCTGGTAGCCTAATACGTAACTGTGAGATTCCCAACCCTTTATGGATTTTAGTCTCTAAAAGTGGTGTTTTTAACAACGAATGATTATGTCTTTCTAAGTATTTCACTTTAAGTCAGTAAAAAAAGACAGTGAAATTTGTATTTCTAATGTAGAAGCAACACAGCGACTAACTTTTAAATTGGTAAGATTAAATTTTGATTTTTCAAGTTGTTGCACATAACTAAAATATGTATCACAGATAGACATAAAACTGCATTCGTGACACAGGAGGGCCATTTCCAATGGTCTTGTTTGCCCTTCGGCCTAAAAACCTCGCCAGCTATATTTCAAAGAATAATGTGTAACACAATACGCAAACTCAAACTCGGAGAGTTTACAATAAGCTTTATTGATGATATTTTGCTATTTTCAAAAACGTTCTCAGAACACGTCAAACAAATTTTGATTTTTCAAGTTGTTACACATAACTAAAATATGTAAAAATATAAATAAAACCAAGAATGGGCAAATCTTAGAAAACGCATAAACTAAGAGTTGTAAGAAAGTAAAATATTGATCTAAGGGCTGTATCCTGAATGTGCAAGTTTGCTGATTTTATTTGTATTATGCACAACTGTGAAAAACTACTTAGCCCGTAGTTATTGGCGGTATTGTTTTTATAAATCTTATTTTCAATAGAATTTGGTAATTGTACATAGCAACAGAAATTTTCTACAAAACGATGTCTTTTTTGTAATTTATTATATCAAACGATTTTTTAAAAGGGCTTCATTTTTTTTGTAAGTTGGAAATAATTGTTTATGTTAAATACATATTTAGTGGAAACCATTATTCTCTCTCTCTCATATATATATATATATATATATATATATATATATATATATATACACACACACATATAAGTACACGAAGATAATAGGTCATCTGGAATGTAAAGAAATGGTTGCTATAACTGAACAAATACAAAAGATATCACTAGAAAACCTGACTCTGAGCATTACAGTACCTTATATTACTTTTCTATAATGTAAACGTAGGGGTGTAGGCCAGTGGTTACAAACAAACTGTTTTCAAGGACCCATCGGTCGCTACATTGACAAAGGCCCCTCAAATTCTCAAACTTAAATTGTAGAATACACTCATAATAATTTGAGTTATATTAGTTATTAGTAAGTAATTTATGGTTTGCCTACCCACTTACTTTAAGGCGGAATCTGTTCTTATATACGAAAAGTAAATTTGATGCTACTACAAGTTTATTACAAGTACATTCAAGAAGTTAATTGAATATGTTAATGTTACGGTCCGAGTTGACAATGGGACAAATCTCTTGGTACGGCCGTCCTCAACAATTAAAAGTAAGTGCTACTATAGGCAAGTTTGTAAATATTTACAAGTGTTTAGCATTAATATTTTGTTTGGAGTAAGGAGTTAATGAAGTAAACACAAGAATCAAATTTAGTCAGTTTTAATTGCGACAAACATAAAAGCACTATTGAATAAAAATATAATAAGAAAATTAATAATATTAGTTCAAATTTATGATTATGCATTTGAAAGATATCATAACTTGATAATAATGATTTCAGTGAGATGAGTTGAATCCGTACTTTGAGTTTATGATTGCAGAAATGTTAGGCTCCATACTTCACACTTTTACTCTGACGTCATACTGCATATCAAGCCGATTCCTATATTTATTTTTCATGAAGTACATAGTTAAGGATGCCTGTTCGAATGGCTAACGTCAAAAAAAAAAAAAAAAATAGAAAACAATATTGTTAACATAGCAATTACAAACCGTTACATATTTAATTGTAACAATTCATGCTAATGAAACATTCTAACCACTACTTTAGTTACAATAACTGTAAAACGTTTTCTTTTTGACGTTACCCATTTTTTAGTGTTTTAATAAATGGTTTATATCTATACGAAAATTCACTGTACGGAAACTTGCCCGTTATTGCAAGGTTGTCTGTATAAATAAATAGTTGTACCTGACTCGCAAGTCCAGAGCGTTTATTTAACAATAATCTCTGCGAGTGTAAACATGATTAGTAACTAAACTTACGTTCGAGGGGATCCATTTGGCTCTGGGGACAGACAAGGCGGGTCTCTAGATGTTACCATCAGTTCCTATTTACTGCCATCTTGAGAAAGGTTACAACCAGCTCTAGCATGCTTGTCTGCACTCTCGTTGAAGTCAAGGCTCGATTGCTTGAGACCCTTTATCCAGGGAACCCATTATTTCTGGTTAAAATTTGGAGTATGGGTTCTTTACACCGGACAAAACATCAATTTTTTGTGGTAATGTAGAGGAAATAGTGTGCAATGCTGAGGATAAAAGAAAAACCACCTTACCTGTAGCGGTGCAACTCGAAAGCCTTTCAGGGACATGAAAAATGGTTACCACTTGATATTCAATGTGATTTCCGTGTAAATCACTGGAACCCCTTTCGAACTCAGCATTTATAATGCAGATGGCCATCAGTCACTGCGGTTTTATGTTGGATGACGCTGGCCAGAACCAGATTCACTGGAATATTAGGAGCTCCCGAGGGATTTGAGGGGAAGGTAAGGCCTATCCCTCACCCTAATTGATGAGCTGCTCAGGGAGAACCAGGCCTATAGCGGTTTATTTTGAATATTCTCACTCCCCAATTCCTAGCTTACTCTCCTCTTTTTACTCTATCTACCCATCTCTCTCATGCCTTCCAATGCCTTCAGTCTATCTTAATTAGATAGTATGGCTGTCACAAAAGCGAAAGTTATATTTGTGCAATATTGTCTGCTGTGCGATGTTTGGAGTAAAATAGCACAATATAATTTACCAATATTTTCAATTAAAAAAAAACGTGTGTGTGTGTGAGTGTTAGTTTATGTGTTCGTGCTTGTGTGAGTGAGTGTGTGTGTACGCGTGCGTCTGTAAGAGTAATTAGGTAGTTATTTCAAGCTACAAGATGAAATCTGATGACATTTACTATGTTGTAGTTGAAAAATTAGCTAATAGAAAACGTATAACAATTAAAATTAAACTATTCCATAGCTGCGAAGACACATTTTGTTTATGCCTTACTGCATTAAAAGCGAAAACACAAGGTCGAAAATAATTTAAACGCTTTGTAACTACTCGTTAAAATATATCAACTAAGGCATTAATACACACATGTCTTTTCTCCAAACATTAGAATTTAATAAGCAAAAATAGTATTCCTGAATTATAATAATACTAGCTTTGTAAGCGGGTGTATTCTCAAGCTGGTGATAAACTTCATAGAAAACTTAGCGTGTGATGCTGATAATTATCCTAATTAATTACTTACCAAATGATTATTTATTTTGGAGCAGCATCAATATTTAACGCACTTCTTGCTAAAAATCCACTTTTCTATCACAATATCAAGAAACAATAATTGTTTTACAAAACAATGTCTATCTTCTACAAATAATTTACTCATTTATGAAATCCGAATATCTATATAACATCCTTTAAACCTTATGGCTCTGCCAATGTGAAAGACATACGGTTTCATAAAACAGTTGATTTTATGTTATAGTATGCTATAGAACAGCTGTTTTAACACATAGATTACGTCATTTTATTTATGTTATTTTGATGTTGTTGTTGGGTGTGTGTGTGCGTGCGTGTGTGTGTCTGTGTGTGTGTTTGTGTGTGTGTGTGTGTGTGTGTGTGTGTGTGAGTGTGTGTGTGTGTTTGTGTGTGTGTGTGTGTGTGTGTATGTGTGTGTGTGTGTGTGTGTGTGTGTGTGTGTGTGTGTGTGTGTGTGTGTGTGTGTGTGTGTGTGTGTGTGTGTATGTGTGTGTGTGTGTGTGTGTGTGTGTGTGTGTGTGTGTGTGTGTGTGTGTGTGTGTGTGTGTGTGTGTGTGTGTGTGTGTGTGTGTGTGTGTGTGTGTAAGTGTGTGTGTGTGTGTGTGTGTGTGTGTGTGTGTGTGTGTGTGTGTGTGTGTGTGTGTGTAAGTGTGTGTGTGTGTGTGTGTGTGTGTGTGTGTGTGTGTGTGTGTGTGTGTGTGTGTGTGTGTGTGTGTGTGTGTGTGTGTGTGTGTGTGTGTGTGTGTAAGTGTGTATGTATGTGTGTGTGTGTGTGTGTGTGTGTGTGTGTGTGTGTGTGTGTGTGTGTGTGTGTGTGTGTGTGTGTGTGTGTATGTGTGTGTAAGTGTGTGTGTGTGTGTGTGTTTTAAGAATGGCACAACTAATATTGTATAACTTGTAAAATTCTAGTTTTAATAAAAGAATTTCCTATCTTGTTCCAGTCACGTGCTGCTTTGGTACAAAGAAGAGGAAGGAGAGAGGAGGTAATTACTATTAGGTTATTTTAATTTCACCTTGAAATAAAGTAATTTAGTAGTTAAAGTAAAATCTACTAATTTAATTCAATAGTTTTACAGCTTGTTCAACATTCGTATATTTTTTCGGTTTTCAATATTCGGCAAATATTGGGATCCCAATCTCATGCATGTCCTTTTGATATTATTCAAATATTGTAGCATCAAATTTACATTTCAAGGAGACAATACATGAAATTTAATGAAACTATAAATCCAAAATATTAATGTTACACAACTGTATTAATAACATTTTAATTAAAACATCAGATTTAAACCATTAGCACACTCGTGCCTTAAATAAGAAGTTTTTCGCAATGTTTAAACTCGTGCCTTTGGTAGCATTGCTAACATTACAGCAAACCGAGACTGTGATCGTTTGTTGTATTCAGTAATGTAGAACCTTTCATTATGACAAATGTTAGGAACTGGTTATTTAAATGAGTAAAAGTGAACTATCAAAACGTTTCCTTCAAGTTCCTTATGGTTTTCAGTAATTTTAATTTATATTATTTTAATATTCTACGCTCTACGAACATGACTTTTAAACGCAATGAAAAACAAGAATATTAGCTATGTTATATTTGTTTAAAGTTCATCAACATGTTAGGCCTACAAATATATATGCTATTATGATATGAATTTGAGCAAGCTTCAGCTACACCTTGCAGTGTATTATGGCACTTATATTGTATTTATATGACACAAGATTTAATAAAACTTCTAACTTTACAGAAGTGTTCGATGAAGATATGCTCAGCTATTTGTCAAGCGCATACCCGAGGATAAAGTTCGTTCCTATCCTAGAGGTGATCCTTGAGGAAGAAGAAGGAGAAGAAGAGGCGGAAATAGTTTGTCAAAAAGCTGCAATATATTCTAGAAGTGATTCTGCACTATTTCCGGTAAAGTTTGAAGATCCTGCTTTCTACAGGACTCAGTCGTTTTGTAAGTGACTTTTATTTGTTTCTTTCATTTTGTTTAAAATGGGAATTCTATTCTTAGTTACTTGACCTAGAGCTTATATCTGTTCACGCAACAAATTTTAAACCATACTCTATATCATTCTCTCTCTCTCTCTCTCTCTCTCTCTCTCTCTCTCTCTCTCTCTACACACACACACACACACACACACACACAAACACACACACACACACACACACACACACACACACACACAAACACACACACACACACACACACAAACACACACACACACACACACACACACACACACACACACACACACACACACACACACACACACACATATATATATATATATATATAACGAAACTCTATACGTAAGGAAAAATAATTGAACTGTATGAGATCGTAGCAAACTGACGCTATCTATCAAAGGACAGTCAGTTGTATATCTTTCAGCATAAAGGGTTACTTCACGCACCTGGTATACCATAAAAAATCCATAGTATGGAAAGTGGACTCGATCACTTGAGAGGAGATTTAAGTTTGACATCGGGGATCTTGCAGATTTATGGAGAAACTATCTCTAAGAATGCATAAACTTGACACCTGCAGCTAGAGTAATTTCCAAAAGGTGCCACCCAAAGCAAAGAGAAAGCGTTGAAGGAGACGTTCTGATAGGAACGAAGAAAAATTAGCAGCATAAGGGAGAAAATCAAATTTCAAGAGAGGGGAAAAAGCGTATGGAAACTACCCAAAGTAAACACGAGTTAGTCAAATTCTATAACTGGGGGGGGGCAGGTTAATTTTGGTATCAAGTTTTAAAGTAAAACAGAAAAAAGTAAACTAGCAAAGTAACAGTAGTACGTGATATTAGTAAGAGAAATATTACGGAAATAAAGTTTATGTACAGTAAAGAAGCATTTGCAGTGAATAGGAGAGTGATCTTTAGTAAGAGATACATTAGTAAGTGACTGCGTGATCAGATAAAGTGAACAAAGAAACAACGCTAGAGATAAGCGTCAACAACTGTCAGAATTAATTTTTCTTAAATTCTTAACCAACACTTTAAAGTAAAAAAATATCAAGTGTTTTGTCAACTTATCATTAATTTCTTTAAGAAAATATAGGTAATTCAAATACTGTGTAAACTTATCAAACCAAATGCAGTACGGTTTCATCGTATAGGCCTACGTATCTTTAGAAAAGATAGGTAATTCAAATGTGAACTTTATCAAATCACGTGCAGTAACCTATACACGCCTTAAGATAATTAAGGGTCAATTTTAAAAGATTTTATTAGTAGAAAGAATAAATATAAGAGTTTTGATGCATATCCACAAATTATAGCTTAATAGGTTTTATTATGTAAATGTTAAATGTACCTTAAATGTAGCTTAAATGTACCTGTAAATGTTACAACTTTTAACTCAAAATTAAAATAAATCGGTCATTTTAAAAAACAATTAGCTATGTATTAATTTAATTTCCTTAAAAACAAATATCCTGTATTACATCTTAGACAAACTTAAATATTCATGTTAACTTCATATAGGGTAAATGCACACCATTTTATTTTCACCTACCAAACTAAATATCCATTTATGTATCTAGTTATCATCTATGTTTATGAATACCTATATAATCTTAACTCTTTATCTTTACTATTATAAATGCCTATAAATTATGATGTTTTTTTCAGAAGCGACTTTTCGGCTTCGTGGTTTGGAACGACATCTGGTGGAGGTAAGCAAAATGTTTACTACGACTGTGTGTGTTGTGTGTGTGTGTGTGTGTGTGTGTGTGTGTGTATATAGATATTTCATTACTCTTTACAACATTCTCCTGTAACAGTCACCATATGCTCTTTGAACTTAGTAATAAACACTTAAACGTTAACAGTTACTTCTTGTTAAAACCAAAAGAGGTGCCATAATTTCATCTTGCGATCAACAAGCTTTTGTGTGTAAGATTTTGTTTTAAGATAACAGTCTTACATTTTATAATGTTGGCGAGAAGAGAGTTGCAAAGTGTATCTAAGTGAAGGTCCTATTTCTTAGAACATTTTAGGATGACAGTTACTTGTTACCTAAATCGCAATGACTTTACATTGTGCTGTTTTACATTGTTTTTAAATAGTCTAGACGAATATTTAAAAAAAAACATTACATAAATATTTATTAAAATGCTGTTGATCCGCATTTAAATTTATTTTTAATATTTATTTTCTATTCACAGATCGCTGAAATGAATGTCTGCCAGCATACATGTTCTTTGTTTCGACCAATCTTCGAAATTTTCCCTTTCGACACAACCTAGTCTAAATCTCTTGAAGAACAGCGTCATTTCAGGTGAGCAACGAACAAAATTACTTATTAAATAAAGCAATTCATTAATATGTATGTTTGCCAATTCCAAATTACTTTTATTTAAAATTCTAAATTAATATACATTATTTTGTAAATTATTTTTTTACAAATATTTGAACATGTTTAATATTTAACATTTTAAGTAAAATGTTAGTTATAAGCAGTGATGGACGACGAAAGTTAATTATATGCGTTGTATTTCGTGAATTAATTGCGGTGATGTTTAAATTTATACGGTGTAATTATCGCAACATCAAATTTTCGCACTACACGTTTTTTATTTAAGTCCGATGTTTCAGAAAACCACGAAGCATTGCCCAGTACTGTCAAATTATGAGGATTTCCTCAAGAAAGTGTTTATTCTTGCAGATTAGAGATCGTGTTAGTTTTCACTGAAGGTACAGACACAGGCAAAACTAATTTCAGTAATTTCAATCCTTTATTAAATGTTTATAGAAAATTATTTAGAGCAATAAAATCTAATAAAATCGGCAGCATTCTAGTTGAGCCTTGATCCGAATAAAGAGAGAGGTTTTCTTGATTAAGCATTTCACTTTATCAAAACATTTATACATTGAAAAATGTTCGGTTAGCATTTGTTGCCTAGTATCCTACGGGAGTAAAGCTAGCTTTAGCCTCGCACGTTATTACGTCACAAACGTCTTTCTGATAAACCTGGACTTTTTAGTCACAAGAATTGTCAATGTTTAGTTTGCCTTGCATTTATATTATCTACTGGACAACAAACCAAAATTCTCAAAGTATATGAAATTCATTTTGTGAAAATTGTTAAAAATGGAAGTTTTTAATATATCACATTGACTTGGGGCTTTTAGGGGCAAATGCTCCTATGCGTACTGATATAAATTTTAAACTTTTGTACAATTTGGTTTATAATACAAATTAAATTTAACATAATTCAAGTTTTTCAAACCAAAATTTCCTTATAAACCATTTTTTTTGTGAATACGTTTTGTTAAAATATTTGTTTGTTTACAAATCATACTCAGTTGTTTTTCATTGCAATGTTTGTCTTAGGGAGATTTTCGATAATTTTAATTTTCTAAAATCCTTATAAATGTTGTAAATTAACAAAAACATTTATTTTCCTCCGCTCCTTTCTGTCGATGCCACCTTCCAGCTCTTTACTACTTTCCAAGCTCCCACAAACTCTCCCACAAAATTCGGATTACGAAATTGTATATTAAGATGTTTACACACGTGCATCATTGTTCGACGACAATTTCTACACCTTTTAGCTCGCGGCGCGGAGTTAAAATACAAAAATATGTAACTTATTTTGTATTTGATACTATTGTCTACAATTGTTCCAGACACTTTTTACTATAAAGGTTTTAAGGCGAATTTCGACTCTACTTAGCTTTCTTATTTGAATATGTTGGTTTGAAAACTATAGAAAATGTATTATAATACCGTCGTTTTTGAGGCACAACTCATAAACCTCTAACAACCATACGGATTTAGAGGAACTTCTATAGATAAGTGGTAAAATTGGAAATAATATATATATATATATATATATATATATATATATATATATATATATATATATTTATTAAATAAAAAATATATGAATATATTTTAATAATATATGCAATAAAAGTATTCTTGTTTTTGAAATATCTTCAATTTATTAAATATACTACAAGACACATATCACCATATTTAATATATATATATATATATATATATAAATATCGCAGTATGTATTCTTGTGTATTAATAAAGAACTAAGTAAAAATACAAATACAAGAATTATAATTGAATTTACAATTTAATTTATAATTTAATTATAATTCTTGTATTTGTATTTTGAATTAGTTCTTTATATATATATTTGTAGCAAAAAAAAAAAAAAAAAAATATATATATATATATATATATATATATATATATATATATAAATTTGTCAACATTGTTTATTAGATCTAGCTAAGACTTGTATGCTCGTTTTTCTTTATTAACATATTATAATATTTCAAGTTTCAATTCAAAAGGTAAATTTTAACTAATAAGAGAAACATTTGCTAGTAAGACAGATGAGCTTGCATGTTTTTCTCAAGCATGCCTGTTTCAAGTTGTATTTTATTAAAGGTACAACGCAAGTCATTAGTAACATGTTTGTTCCTTTATTTTGTTTTTATTTCAACAAGCGCTGAAAATGTTTTTGTACAAGTAGGTGCTTGAAAAAGGCAAGAATAATTGAAGAGCTACCTGTGATACACTTTTAAGTGTTTTATCCAAAATGAAGGTTTGTTCATTGTAGCGCTGTTGACACAATGAACAGCAAACATTTGTTTCGTAACACTTTCGTAAAACTATTCTTTTCAAGTTGTCATGTTGATTTAATTTCAAATTTACAAAATTGGTACAGCCTTTGCGGTACTTATATTTCTTTTATAAATGAATACATTTCTTTAAATTTCTGAATATCATATTCAATAACATTCAAGTAAATAAATCTGTCGTTTAAATTTAATCTTAAATTTTATATCTTGATAAATTGTGTACTTAAATTTTAACAAAATGAGAATTTACCTTACTATTTTCCAACTGGTCTCTCGCCCCCTGACTTTGCTTCACGACTCCCCACCCCTAGTTTGGGAACCTATGATTTATAGGAACCACTATAGATAAGCGAAAAAATTGGAAATAAATATATATATATATATATATATATATATATATATATATATATATATATATATATATATATATATATATATATATATATATATATATATTTATAAACTTGTAGCAGATATCAGAGCCTAATCGCGAAATATCATATTTTAATTTTTGGCTATACATAGATAATTAACAGATAATCCTTTAGAGCAGTGGTTCCCAACAAAACTTTTTCAAGGACCCCCTCATCACTTGTTTCATTGACAAGGACTCCTCAAACTCTTAACCAATTTGAGGTATTCTCAAATCATGTTAGAACTGGGCCGTATGTCATAATTTCCACACAGCTGCCCAACCCCCGACCTTTCGCGAAAGATCAGTATCGTGTTCTCAAAAAAAGATTTTAACTTTGCGTTTTTTATTTTGCCGTTTAACCTACACGGATCATTATTTTGTTTTACTTTTCAGGAGAAAGAACTTATGATAATATAGTAGGGATGGAACGATTCCTAAGCTTTTCGATTCCGCTACCAATATGATTCTATATTTTCTTTTCGATTTTAGATTCTTAGTTCGATTCTCGATTTTTTTAGGTTATATAGGGCTACATGATATTCTTCAATTAATAATTAGTTAACATCTTGATCATATGATGAAGCCTATTAAAAGTTTTAATATAATAGGCTACACGAAACTTTCATGTTATGTTTTATGAATAGAAATTTCCGAAACAATGACAAACATATCGGATAAAAGTGACAAATAAATAGATTAGATGCTTCCGTTACACTTTGTTGCTGCGTCTAAATAATAATAATATTTTCGTTATCTCAAATTCACCATTTGCTTTAATCGTTTAATTCATTCAAAGCAACTAATCCATAAATAAGACAAGTTGATTGATTATTCTCCAATAAATTACGCCGTAAACAAATTTTAACAGTGGAAAAAAATAAGAATCGGAATCGGCACTTTAATCAATGCAGAATCGACTATCGACCATTACTCAATACCTTTACAATTGACGGTTCCTGGAATCGAGATTCGGAATAGGCGCATACCTATAATATAGTGTTGTTCGGTCTGGGCAATGATGTAGCTATAGAAAATTCATTATATGTAAAAATTATTTTTTGTAATAAGAGTATGAAATAGTAATGTGGTCGTAAAATTTATCAAAGTGTGATGCATTTTAATTCCATACAATTTAGATTATAATAAACGACACAAAGTTATAATAAATTTATTTATTCTGATTTAGCTGCCACCAGAGTCATCGAAATTCTTCTTGCTCTCACGCCGGCCTAGGATCGGCACCTTTTCGACCTTATCATCAAAATTTATGGGATGTAACCAACCCGCGTCCGTGCACCGCACACGTACATCCCGGGGAACGGAACTACGCCGTTTGCAAAATGGGTTTGAGGCAAACAAAAACGGAAGATTTTATCTATCTAAGTACAACAGAACTGAAGTTACTGAAGTTTCAACAGAATTCAAAAACTAACCTTCCATTAATTTTTCAATGTAAAACATTGATATAAAGATTTCCTCCCGGGGTGTGCGACAGAAGGACGGACGAAGCAGCAGTGAAACAAATTTTTAGTGAAAAAAATTAAAGAAGAGTATAAAAGGGCCGACCAGGCAAAAAGTTCTAGTAAACAATCAAACCAAAACTCAAAACTACAGCCAAATTTCAGTCAAGGTAAATGAAGCAGGGCTTTAAAATACAGAAAGAATCGGGAATAGAACACGTCGACATTATTGTAACACGAAATATAACTTTGTCATTTTGTATTATACTGTGTTGACTTTTTTTCATCTAATTACATTATTTAAAGTATATATTCTTATATACCCATAAAACAAAGGTAGTTTTTAGCTTGTTATGAGAATTCATCCCGGACAGTGGTTTCGATCTCACTCCACGTTTAATTTAAACTGTAGAAGAATGATTAGGGGTAAGTTCGTTTGTAGTGGTATCCTGGTAGCCTAATACGTAACTGTGAGATTCCCAACCCTTTATGGATTTTAGTCTCTAAAAGTGGTGTTTTTAACAACGAATGATTATGTCTTTCTAAGTATTTCACTTTAAGTCAGTAAAAAAAGACAGTGAAATTTGTATTTCTAATGTAGAAGCAACACAGTGACTAACTTTTAAATTGGTAAGATTAAAATTTGATTTTTTAAGTTGTTACACATAACTAAAATATGTAAGAACATAAAAAAACCAAGAATGGGCAAATCTTAGAAAACGCATAAACTAAAAGTTGTAAGGAAGTAAAATATTGTTGTACGAAATGCTTCACTTTAGGGGGGGGGGAACTGAGTCAGGAAGCAATGACGTTATATTGTATGATCGGTCAGCCCTTATCTTAAGAATTTTGTGATTGGAGGAAGTCGCATCACCAGAGGAGGGGTAGCCAGCGAGGCATGCCGAAGACAACAAAGGTAGTTTTTAGGCTGTTATGAGAGGTCATCCCGGACAGTCGTTTCGATATCACTCCGCTTTTTAAATTAAACTGGTGAAGAATCATTAGGGCTAAGTTCGTTTGTAGTGGTAGCCTGGTAGCCTAATATGTGACTCTGTGAGTCCCAACCCTTTTAGGAATTTACTCTGCGCTTTCTAAGTATTTCACTCAAGTTAGTGAAAAAAAAGTGAAATTTGTATTTCAAATGTAGAAGCAGAACAGTGACTAACTTTCAAATTAGCAAGATTAAACTTTAATGTTTTAAATTGCTGGGTTGACGATTATTTACAGAAATCAAAAAACTAAACTTTAAGGCTGAAGTCATAACGTCGGGAATGAATAGACATAAAAGAGACGAAGCATAAAGACAGTGAAATAACTAACTTTTACTAAATAAGAACTTTGGATTTTACAAATTGAATTTACGGTAATGCATAAAACAGTAAACCCAAGAATGGAGGCAGAAGATTTAACTCAAAACTATAAAGAGTAAAGGACGTCTACGTACCACAAAGTAGATCGGCCAAAATAACAGGGGATGTTTATACCAAATCAGGTATATTCCTACTAAGATTTACAAGGACCCTGGAACCTGCTGGAGTTACAAAAGGTTAGAACTCTCTTCTTTCTTTGAAATAGGTAAGAAAAAATTTAATTTTTAGATTATGATTTCGGGCGATTAGTTATATTATACTAACTACATATATAAATAAATAAATAAATAAATATATTTTTACATATATATATATAATGTATCTATGTGTATATACTCGTATGTTATAGACGCCTAAAGTGTTGAACAGAAGATGATGAAATTTGGAGGGTTTATTTAACATATTCCCAGGATGGGTCGTTTGAAGTATTGTGTTAAATCCATCCACAGGGATGTTTCAAAAATCGATATATATATATATATATATATATATATATATATATATATATATATATATATATATATACATATATATATTTATATGTATGAGTGTATAAATGTATCTTATAGGCGTCTAACCCGCTTAACAGAAGTTATTATAATTTGGAGGGGTTATTTAAAATATTTTGAAGATGTGTGAAGAAGACGATGAAATTTAAAGGTTTATTTAACGTAATTTGAAATATCATGTATATCGATCCACAGGGCTCCTCCCCAGAGGCTTAGGATAGTTCAAAAACCGATGTATGTATGTATGTGTTTGTGTGTGTGTGTATGTATGTATATGTGTGTGTATGTATCTTATGGGCGCTAAACCGCTAAACAGCAGTTAATGAAATTTGAAGGGATGGTTTATCATATTAACAAGGTGGTTCATGTGAAGTTTGGTGTGGTCCATCCAAGGGGCTCTGCCCTAGAGGCTTATGTTTTTTTCAAAAACAGATATCTGTATATATGTATCTGTGTAATGTCTTATTAACGTCTAAACCGCTAAACAGAAGTTAATGAAATTTGGAAGGATTATTTAACATATTCCCAAGTTCGTTTGTGTAAAGTGCAACTCGAAAAGCGATGGCATGGAAAATGGTTTCCACTTTGTTTCTAGTGTGATTTCCGTGTAAACCAACTGAAAGGAACTATCGAACTGGAATTTCTCAAGGCTGTATCACAATTCAGTGGCAGGGTAGTTGTTAGAATTTATAACGCATTTGACTTGTAATCACTGCGGATAATGTCGGATGACGCCGTGTAGGACCAGAATCACTGGAATATGAGGAGTCTCCTGAGGGCAGCTCAAAGCATATCGCTCATACTTATCGATAGGCTTCCCCGGGGAAACCAGGTATGAGGGGTTTATTTTTAATATAAAGACGGACATGGCAATGTGCTAAGTTTTCAAAAGTTTTCTACCCTACAAAACATTGAAATAATTCAATAATAACTAAATGTAAATAATTATATAAATATAAAAGACAAACAATATTTGTTTCACATTAGTTTATTAAAAAAGTACAACAAATAAACAAACGCTGTATTTACATTACCTTGGTTTCCTAAGCACATTTTGAATCATATTTTGTTAGTTTGAAAGCAAAAATATGATGCTTAAAAACTTTTGGAAACTTTGTAAGTTTCAATCGACTTATTTAACCTAATTATGTTTATATCACTATGTATTCGGTCCCTCTATGCGGTATATCTCATCAATTACTAATAAACCACTGTTAGAGTCGACTTAGGCTTAGATATATGCGAGGTATGACATAGACATATAACCGGGCGGAGGACAGCCTAACTAGAAACATTTGTACTTGAATAGTTATGTAGTTAAATATAGTGAAAACCTTCGTAAATTGCTACAATTCGAGGTTTCCAACTTATTGTTGAAAATGTACTGATTGTTCTATTTATTAAAACTAAATAACTCATCGCAATGCTAAATAACTATTAAAGCTGTATAAATGTCACAGTGTACTCTAGAATTAGTTTGTTTACTGGTCGTGTATTTATTTCTGTTACCTAATGTTTATTTTACTACATTTGATTTACAAATGGCGACGTATATTTATGAATATTAATTGTTTATGTTAAGAGCACTGTTAATTGGAGCCCAAACCCAAGTGTCAAGTTATAATCTCTCTCTCTTTCATATATATATATATGAATTTTATATATATAAGTTACGTGTCATATTAAGCACGAAAGGTTTTTAAAAAATGATTTTATTTTTATAAACCTTTGTTGAATTTAATAAACAATTAATTTGGAAAACTGTTACATAAATTATACTTAATAAAACAATTCAAATACAACTGATGTACATACAGTTGGAGCGGAAAACGTTTGTGCGATACAGAGGCGACTTACACACTGCCGGGGCTCTGTTCTCACCACCTATATAATACAAAAGCTGCGTAAGCAGGAATTTTCCTAGCACGCATTTAATTATGAAATGTTCACATAAATTGTTCATATAACTCCTCCATCCCTAAAGGAAACTTCGGGGGTTGGCGAAGTTTCGGCATCGGTTGAAGTCCTCTTCTTCTTCTTGATGAGGGCGAAGTATATAAGGCTGCTGAATACGCCTCCGTAAAGGGCAATAGTCCAGATACTGATGTGGTGGGTTATTTCCATAGTTGGGTCAATTCTTGAGATGGTTTCCGTGTTTGTTTTGTCCAACTCTAGGCGTTTAACGTTTACTGAGAATTCTGGCATTTTACTCATTGAAAATTGTAGTTTGGACGTGTCCATGAAAATAGGATGGCCTCCCGAAGTTGTTGATGTATGGCTCAGTTTCATGTTGTTGAAAAAGACTGAATCATTATTAGTTTTTATCAAATATATGCCTTGAAGGGTGACGGCGGTAGTTGCCTTGCGATTGGTAATTTCCAGAGTCTGCTTGTTGGGGAAGGTCGCCAGGTAAAGGTTGATTTCTGGGATCCAGTTAATTAAGTTGTCTGTAACTTCCAATGCAGTATATTCACAGCTGCTGGCATCGTTGTTCCTGATGATGGACACTTCACAGTCTAATTTATGGTGTGTTAGAATATCGAATGAGCAAAAGTATATGGAATCGGTTTTACAGTTACATTCATTGTCTAAACCTAATATTACAGAGTTAGATACTAATATGTACCTTACTTTTGGTATAATTGTTACATAATCTGTTTCATATTTTGTGGGTATAGAATGTAATTTATACAATTTAAATTGAGTTTTTTCTACAATGGGTAAATTTATAAAGTATACAATCCTTTCAGAATCTAGTTTACAATTAACTTTAATCAGGTTCTCTAATTCCCACTTATTTTCCATTTTAGGTTCTAAAGATAACCTCTCATTATAATATTTATAAATTTTGTTTAATTCTTCATATAATTCTTGGGTTGAGATAACACTAGGGTGTACAACACCTAGTTTACAAAATGTAAGAGAATTTTCCAAATCTGTGATTACCTGTAACATTATGTCATATAAAATGTTCAATTGGTTTAGAATACTTCTAAATTTTTCTAGTTTAACAAAGTCATTTACATTACGATTCACAATACTTAACTTATTTTTTAATTCTACAAAATTTTCATCAATTACAATAAAAGTTTTATATAATTCTTTCATAATATTATTACTAAAGGAGTATTGAGATTCAATTTGATAATTAATTTTAATTTGCTCATTTTCAATATCCTTAATTATTTTGTCATATTTTTTACCATCATATGCATCTAAATTGCCTGTTAAAGATTTGATAACGGATCCTAGTCCATCTATAAGACCTCTTTTTGTTCTTTTGTTACCATTCTCTCTTAAGAGTATAATTTCTAACTTTTCTTCTATTACATTTTTACTGTGATTAACATATTTAAAATAATTAACAATATCTCTTATTCTATTACTGTTATCAGTTACATATTCATTGTTTAATAAGCTACCGTTACAACTGTAGCAACTAGTTTCAAAATTTTGAAATACATCATAATAATAAGCATCAATGTTTTTTAAATGAGCAACTAAGTTTCTTACATTAAAATAGTGGACAAAGGTATGGTAGGAAGATTCTAATTTGGCCGGCCCAAGGTCTATTGGGATTATTCCGAGGTTGTTATTGATTTCTCTGATCTCTGCTGAGTCGGTGGCTGTGCCAATGACGAACAGGAGGGACTTGGAAAATTATTTTGAGCATTAATTACATTTTTTATCTTCTTAGGCCTTTTAATTTTCGACAAATGTATTTTGTCTTTTGTGTTAGGATGTCTAGGCTTTATTTTACCAGTTTTTCTTTCCTTGTTTATTGAAGCTATCTCTTCCTTGCTATATCTGTTTTTCGTTTTGCTTTGCTTTTGAACTGTTTTTATATAGACTTCCGGTGGTATTTCTGGAAGTGGTTCCTTGTTTACGTTTCTTTTTTCTAAAATTTTTTCTTTAATTCTTTGATTGCTATCCCTAATGTTTTCGTAAAGTATTTTTGTTTTTTCTTTATGGTTTAAAACGTAGTCATTTACAATTTGTTTTTCTAAATCTATATCTAATAAAGTGTTTGAATTTATGTGTCCAAATAAGACTTCGCACGGCGTTAATTTTGTGACTAAATGTATGCTATTGTTATAAGCTCTTATAGCATATTTAACTTTCTTAAATATGCTGTCTTTTTTAAATTCGATTTGATTATTTAACAGCCTTATGTGTTCTATTAAAGTGGAATGAAATCTTTCACGTAATCCGTTTGATTGGGGGTTTTGTGTGCTGATAAAGTGAATTTTGATTTTATGCAAGTCTAATATCTCCTTTACAATTCTGTTATTAAACTCCGTTCCATTGTCTGAGATAATAACTGTTGGTAAGCAGAAATGCGTGAAGTAATCTAATAGCTTGTCTGCAATCTCTGTAGCTTGAGAGCTTCCCAAGCGATAAGCTTGAGCATATCGTGAGAACGCGTCGACTATGCTGATAAACGAATTCTTCTCCAAGGAGATTGTGTCAACGTGAATTATCTGAAATGGTCTTGCAGCTGTTGGTGTTAAGTTCATTTCTAGCTGTAAGGGAATTATGTCGTATTTGGTTCTTTGACATATGTCACACTGATTTATGAAATTTTGAATTAGTGATTTTAAATTAGGCCAATAATATCTTCG
This sequence comes from Prosapia bicincta, assembly GCA_036971475.1. NCBI lineage: Eukaryota > Metazoa > Arthropoda > Insecta > Hemiptera > Cercopidae > Prosapia > Prosapia bicincta. The sequence goes on from JBAIZL010000003.1 coordinate 25,833,110, forward strand.
CTTAATTTGTTCGTATGTTTCCTGTATCCCGCGGTGATTGGTTTTGCTAACATGATAATTACTTATCGTTTCTTAAGTATCTTCTTCCGAAGTTAGGTATAAGAGTTTGTTATTACACTTAACTAAATTTAGTTCAGTTTGTTTGAAATTTTTGGCTATGCATGACTCAAATTTCTCATAAACATCGTCTTCAAAATATAGATTATATTTTATTTTGGGTACCAAATATGATTTTACAAAATTAACTATGTCTTCTTTGAAATTATTTTCCGATATTTCGACTATTAAACGAATTTTTGAAGTTCCCAATAGCTTTATAATTTTTACTTTCTTCGGCTCATATTTTACTAATGATAAAAATATTTGATTTTTTCCAAAGTTTACAGGCTCGTCGAAAATTGGTATTTCAATTTGGGTGTTCCCTTCAAAATTGGAGAGAATAGTCTGACTGCCGCTTTCTTCATTAACCTCTAAGTTGGCGTTATCTGTTGCGTCGAGTTGTACGACCATAGATTCGTTATCTCTATCGTTCAGTTCCGGGAAGTAACGTTGCAGTAACCCAGCTGGAGATAACTCAAGGTCTGGTTCTACAGTGTGTTGGGTGTTCGTTGACCTTTTATCAGTGACGTTCAAGTGTATTCTAGACAATGCGTCTGCATTTTGGTTTAGTTTGCCTTTTTTGTAGCTTATGTCATAATCATATTCTTCTAATTTTAATCTCCATCTTAAAAGTTTTGAATTTGGTTCTTTAACTGAAAATAATCATTGTAAAGGTTTATGGTCTGTATAAATTTTAAATTTTCTCCCAAATAAATAAGGCCTGAAATGTTTTGTGGCCCATACGATTACTAATAATTCCTTTTCAATCGCGGAGTAATTAGTTTCGCTGTCGTTTAAAGTTCTGCTGGCATACGCTATAGGAAGGTCTTTTCCATTTTTGTCCTGGCTTAAAATTGCTCCTAGTGCATAATTACTAGCGTCTGTCGTTAGAGTAAACTCCTTTTCAAAATCTGGATATTGTAGAAGGGGTATTGTAATAGAAATCTATTACTAATCGAAATTTTCTTTTGCCAGAAGCGTCTTGTTTTTTGGGTACAATCCAGACAGGAGAGTTCCATGGAGAATTTGAAGGTCTGATAATTTTTTGTTTAAGCATGTCTTCAGTTTCCTTATTAATTTCGTTCTTGTAGATTTCTGGGTATCTGTAATTCCTAGAGTATACGGGAATTTCGTCAGTAGTCCTAATAACATGTTTTATCTGATTGGTAAAGGTTAAATTGTTCCCATCAATATGAAATAAATCATCATATTCTTTTAATAAATTTGTTACGGCGGATTTTTCTTCTAAGTTCATATGTTCCATTCTAAATTTTGATAAATCAAAACTTTTACTTCCTGATTTTGTTTGTTTATAATCGAACATATAGAAATTAGTGTTCCTTTGAATTGCATCAGGTTTGAAAATATTATATTCCTCTAAAGATTTTACCTCTAATGGTTTACTTATTGTTAATTTTACATTTTCTTCCGTATTGTTTATAATAGGGCAATAGGCTTCACCCTTATGCACTGAAACTATACACTGCGGAATTTCTAATCCGTTCACTTGTTTGTGTGGTAAAATACCTTCTCCATTATGAATATTTTGTATTTTTAATTTAACTGTTTGGCTAGTGCGAGCTTGTATAACATAACTAAATTGTTCCTACTTTATTGACGTGCTGTCCGTTTTATTACAACTTCCTTTTTCAGTGTTAAAATATTGAATAGGGATTTCTTCATCACAAAGTATTAATTTATTATTTATAAAGTCTAAGCTTATTCCTAAACCCTTTATATTGTCTAGCCCGAGTAATAGGTCGAAATTCTGACGAGTCAAATAAATAAAATTTAATTGATTTTTTAGACAACAGAGGTATGGTGCAGCAAAAATTTTCTTTTGAAGTGCCATGTGCGGTGATTACTTCAAACGGCTCTTTTTTATGCTTGTTTTAAAATTTTTCCAGCCTAAAGATTTTCGCGTAAATGATCTAGTACTGCCTGTGTCAATAAATATTCTAGATTTGGTGTCTGTGTCGTATATAAATGGTAGCTCGTTATTTTCGCTTTGTAGATTCATTATTGAAAATCGATTCCGAGGCTTGTATGTCCTAAAAAATCGTCCTGATCGATTTTAACGGTCTCTTCGTAGTTGTCTGTTAAATTTTGGGATTCTTCGAAGTACTCTTCTTTCCCGAGATCTTCTTCAAAAGCGAATGATTCTTGTCCATTAGTCTGGTACATAGTGTAATCGTCTTTTTCAGCTCCTTGTCCGGTCATTTGATACAAATTCGTTTGTCTAGAAGGCCTGTCTGTCTGTCTAGTGGAAATACTCATAGGGGTAGGTTGATAACCCGTATTTCGCTGAGGATACTGAGATTTAGTAGTGTTGTTGTTTGGCTGTCCTCTTTGAGGCTGACCGTGATTAGCAAAGGTTGGTGGTCTATAGGAAGGATTTGGGTGTTGATAAGGTTGTTTAGGTATTTGGTGGTATTTAAATTCAGTACGTATTGGTCTTCTTACGTTATGAGTTTGGCTTTTCTGAAATAATGGTTGTTTGCTTGGCTGAGTAAACATTTTATTATTCTTAAATTGAAAGTCGTTTGTGAGCATATTGAGTGCTTCACTAAGAGTGTTAGGGTTCTTGGTACGCATTAGTAACCCGATGGGTTCATGCAAACCCCTAAGGAGAACTCTTAAAGCTAGTCTCTGAACGTATTCTATTAAAACGTCTTTAGCCATCTGCCTTTGAGGCTCTTTATTCATAAAAAAATGAAATTTGTAAATTTAGTAACTTTTGAATTTTCTCATAGAATTGAAATGGTGATTCGCTACCTTCCTGTTTTAATTCTGACATCTCTAAGTTTATTGTGAAACAATCTCTTTTGTCTGAATAACTAATTAATAATACTTTTCTAATTTCGTGCCAATTGTAAGAGTTAGAGTTTACGACCATTTCTAGTGCTTGGCCTTTTAATTTAGAAAGAATAGAGGAGAACAGAGATTCATTTTGAAAATCCTCTGGATTTTCGTTTACATAAAACTTATTTACTACCTTATCGCATATTGAAATAAATCTGTGGAGGATAGTGGGCTCTCCACTCAGGAATCATATCAAGATATTCCTTCTTTAATATTGGCGTTGCCATTATTTAATATTATTTTTCTTTAAAATAATAAAATTAAAAATGAATTATATAAAATTAAAAAGTATTTACTCTACTTTTCTTAACTCTATTTCTTACGATCTACTTACAAGTGGATCCAAAATACTTTGCTCATTTGACTACTATTTCACTTTTTACTTTTCACTTACACGATATTCACTCGTGCTCTTAATAGATATGCGCTCTATTAAGTGGTTGTAGATATTCACTCTACTAAAGTGTTCTTGATGTCGTTACACATATGCGCTCTGTAATGAATCGAGTTTTTTGCAGTATCTCGGTTAACGATTGAAATCGATAAAAATTATGTTCATTAATTCTCCCGAGATGGCCTACCGACTGCGCCAGTTACGTGTTATATTAAGCACGAAAGGTTTTTAAAAAATGATTTTATTTTTACAAACCTTTGTCGAATTTAATAAACAATTAATTTGGAAAACTGTTACATAAATTATACTTAATAAAACAATTCAAATACAACTGATGTACATACAGTTGGAGCGGAAAACGTCTGTGCGATACAGAGGCGACTTACACACTGCCGGGGCTCTGTTCTCACCACCTATATAATACAAAAGCTGCGTAAGCAGGAATTTTCCTAGCACGCATTTAATTATGAAATGTTCACATATATTGTTCATATAACTTATATATATATATATATATATATATATATATATATATATATATACATACAAATATGTACACGTAGGTAATGGGTCATCTGGAATGTAAAGAATGGTTTGCTATAACTAAATAAATACAAAAGATATCACTAGAAAACCATATTTTTAGCATTATAGTACCTCAATTTATTTTTCTATAAAGTAAACGTAAGTGTGTAGGCCAGTGGTTTACAGCAAACATTTTGCAAGAGCCCCCTCATCAGTCGTTATAATAAAGAGGACCCCTCAAATTCTTAAACATAAATTGTGGATTACACGCAAATTAATTTGAGTTTTGTTAGTTATTAATAAGTAATTTATGCTATGCCTAGCCACTTGCTTTATAGTGGAAACTATTCTTACATATGAAAATTAAATTTGATGCTATCACAAGTTTATTGCAAGTACATTCAAGACATTTTATATTTTTATTTAAGATACAAAATATAAAATCATCACTTGTTGAAGTTTGTAGGTACAGGCGAAATCCATTAAACTTATTTATGGTAATACTTCGTTTGGAATAAGGAGTTAATGAAATAAAAACAAGAATAAAAACTCTGATATAATTGCCACAATCCAAGAAAAACTATTGAATAAATATAAAATAAGAATATTAATAACATTATTAGTTTAAATCTATCATTATGTATTTGCAACAACTCATAACCTGACATTAAGATGAGTTGAGTCTGTCCTTTTAGTACATGATTTCAGAGAAATGTTATCTCCCATACTTGATACATTTACTCTGAAATCTTACTACATAACAAGCCGATTCCTATAATTACTGTTCATGAAGCACATAGTTGAGAACACCTGCGCACATCGGTAGGTAGTTGGTAAAGGTAGTATTATCTGCATTGCCTTATATTGTAGTCTTTAAGTACTGACAACCAAAATTCTACATTGTTTTTGCCATGTAAAACATTTTTAATTTGCCAATGCTGGTCAGTTCTACAACTTGATCTTGCTCTCCTTCTAACCGACTGTGGATCTTTTCTATTTCAGAGGAGCAGAACTGATTTCTAATACAATTCTCATTAGGATCTGGCTCAGGAAAGTATTCCCTGAATGTGGTTGCTAAACTTTGAGGGTGATCAGTGATGCTTTCCTTTATTTGGTTTGTTAAGTTTTCATCAGAAGACTCCAAAAACTCTTTTATGTAAATGAAACTCAATGCCCACAAAGGACATTTTATAACCATTTTACAAATATTGTCTTCTACTTTGAACATGTACAAATTGTTACCCTGTAGACCCTCTCCTATGGGCTGCATGTCCTTGACGTGGTGGAGAGGCTTAATCCGCGCGTGGGGGACGGGTGGAGAGGAGCTGTACGTATGTGTCTTCCTGTAAACGAGAAGTAAAGGCAAATGTGTTAATGCATGAAGGCGGCTGAAAAAAAGGGCCAGTCCTAGAAAGGTTGTTATTTTCCCGGCTGCCATCCAGGTTGGTGGTCTGGATGGGTACATACACCACCGATCTGAATTTGTTATGCGATCCGTGCCGATGTAGATTCGTGGATCTCAGGGTAAGGAGGGTCTTCAACGGAGCCTCAGGGGTACCTGGCGCCACCCCGGAGTACTCAAGTCACCTTACCGCCGTAAGCGGTACTCTGCTGCAGTGGACCTTTATTTCTCTAGCTGCTATTGGGAATACACATGGCAGACAAAAACGAAATAATTTAAATGGCCGTGGCTTAGAACCTACCGACAAATCTGCCCCAATGGATGTGACTTCGGCCCCCGTAGAGAAAGATGGAAAACCAGTTACGAAGGCAACAGGAGGAATGAGTGGGGCACAAAGGAGAAAAGTACTCTGGCTTCTAATTATATTCCAGAGTTGGAGGCCAAGAGGAATAGACAAGGATCTAGGTCTGTTGGGTCGGGAGGGCCGTCTTTCTCGTCGATCTCCGCCAACCTACCGAGGGTACTAATGACCTTTGGAGATAGTGAAGGCTTGAGGATGGAGATGGCGGCATTAGACCACCTTGAGGGCACCGTCATGGACCAAATTTTGGACATTCCTAGTGGAGGTTTTGATCCGCGGTTCAGGGACACATAGTTAAGGGATGGAGTAGCAGCATTTATTTGTGCTGAGGAGGAATCGGCAAAATGGCTGAGAGAAGTGGTTCCGTCAGTTAAGCTCGAGGACGGGACACAAACAAGGCTAGTCCTGCCTGATGAACTGATCAAAAGAGTGGCGAAATTGACGGTGCTCGTACCACCACCGAAAAAAGGGGGCCACTCATCCGGAGGTCAAATTCATGGTGTTACAGAACCCAGAAATTGACACTTCGAAGTGGAAGATCCTACAGTGAATTGAGTGGGGACTTGCAAGCACTACCTAGGATTGGATGAGGCATCAGCCAGACATCTCAAGGCAAGCAATGGGAAGGCCTTCCTGGGGACTGGAGAGGTCACGTTTAGATGGACCTCTAAGGACCCGGAAGAGAAGGGCGAGAGGGAGAATCAGGAGAAGGCGTTTGGGTCAGTTGGATCCTGCAAATTATCTTGTACCATAGTACAAGCACCTCGGTGGTCCTAACCAGGCTCTTAAATGTGTGGCACACATTACCAGTCCTGCGCTGGTGCAAGAACCGTGGCTGAACAGGAACCGTATAAGGGGTCTGGCTGCAGCTGGGCGCATCTACGCAAGTGGGGAACATGAGGTACACAGGGCATGTGTGATAGTCAGAGGACTAGAAGCTATGCTGATTCAAGAATTCTCAACTAGGGACCTTGCAGTGGTTAGAATTCAAGGTAAGTAGGAGCTGGGAGTTCATCTTTGCCTCCATTAAATGCACCCACAATAGAGAATCGCCCCCTGCAAAATTACGTATAGTTAGTTCGGTACTGCAGGGAGAGGATATAGAAATCTTAGTAGGCTGTAATGCCAATGTTCATAATGAGGTGTGGGGCAGCACAGACACAAATGAGCGAGGCGAGGAGCATGACTGGCAGGTTTCGGATGAACCCTCCATGTCAGATCACCGGAGCATTACTGCTACGATGAGGGGAGTTGTCCACTATGTGGTGTGGCTTAGGAGCCCGAGAAAGACAAACTGGGAAGGTTTTAAGTCCTCGGTAAGGAAGCGGATGTCAGACTTAAAGTGGTATGTATGGTACATCAAACGAACTGGAAAAAACTGAGGCCTACACATCAGGACTGCAATTTACACGTTTGAGGAAATTTGCTCTCTCTCTCGCGGATAAACACTGGGCGTGGTAAGCTTAAGTGGAAAAGCGAGTTAGAGACAATACAGAAAGAACTACAAGAACTAGAAGGGTCTTTAATAGAGCAATGAAGAAGGCAATATACACCTGGAAGGCATATAAAGACGGCCAGTATCTCTATAAAAATTTTATAAAAGAGGTTAAACATGCTTCTTGGGAAAATTGGCTCTCAGAGTTAAGCATACTGAGTAACACTGCTAGACTGTTTAAGGTATTAGCAAATGGACCGAGGGGAGACCTTACGTTTGTCAAGAAGGCTGATGGTTGCTTTACTGACTCGGAGGAAACCCTGCGTCTGCCTATGAGGAACAGTTATCCCGATATTAGACTAGTAGGAGACGGTGCTCAAAACCTCCGCCATACTGTGCTAAGGGCGAACTAGAATATTGCTGGGGAGGTGATCTCAGCGCAAAAGGTGAGAGAGGCGATTCTTTTTTTTAAGCCTTTTAAAGCGCCTGGTTTTGATAATTTTACTCCAGCATTACTACAAAATTCCTTGTAGGAGGTTATAGGGAAACTGACAGGAATACTCAGGGGCTGTGTTGCCCTAAGTTACACGCCCGGGCAGTGGCACAAAATGAACATTATCTTTATCCCAAAACCGAGGAGGAAAAGTTACACAGAGGTAAAGGACTTCAAAACTATCAGCATTACATCTTTCTTGTTAAAGACACTGGAAAGGCAGGTGGACCTCTATTTGAAGGAGGGACCTCTGAAGCAGTATCCGCTTCATCAAGACCTACATGCCCACCGAATTGGTACGTCAGTAAGAACTGCACGGTTTTCGGTTGTGAACTTTATTGGGATATGTATTGGGCTTTTCTTGATGTGTAAGAGGCTTTAATATTACCTCTAGAATGGCCATCAAGAGAGCAGCTATGGATCACGGGATTTCTGATTTAATTATACATGTTATTATGAGTTCCTTGGAAAACCGTATAAGTACTGTTTTCATAGATGAGGTGTACGATAAATGGGATGATCTTGGAGAACTGACCGCAGGGTGGAGTGTTATCCCCTCTACTGTGGAGCCTTGTCGTAGACAAACTACTAAGGACGCTCAGTGGAATGGGTGTCAAGGTGGTAGGATATTCGGAAGACATAGCTATCTTTGTTAGGGGGCATTTGAAGAGGTCCTCAAAAACCTGCTATAAGAGGCACACAAGGTAACAGAAGCGTGGTTGCAGGGAAAAAGCACTATGTAATGATAGAGAGAAATCTGTGTCACTCATCATCACTAGGCGATATAAGACTAAATCGCTGGAGATGATTGAAATTTGTAATACTAAAATAAACTACGTTGAGAGCGCAAAATATCTGGGATTTATTCGGGATAGGCAGCTACTCTGGCGTGAGCATTTGGAGAATAAGTGCAAAAAAGCCATAGCTACGTTATTGCAATGCAGAGGAGCGATAGGCATGAGATTGGGTTTGAGTCCACGTCAGATGAACTGGATTTATACTGCCATTGTAGTGCCGAGGTGAGTCTTTGCCTGGAAGTAAAAGAGGACTGGACCGCGTGTAGGGGCTCTTCCTTAGAGGCATAACATCTACAAGGAGAAGCACGCCATGTGCGTCTATAAGGGTTATGTTGGGTTTTCCATCCTTGAGTCTTCAAATTATAATGGAGGCAATGAAAACTGCATACCGGCAAATTGTACCGGGCTGTGGAAGACAGGTAGCAAACGTCATAAACACCTAATTGAGGATTCACTGAAGGAGCTATGGATAGAACCTCAGGATAAGATACTGTCTCTTAAAAGGGAAAAAGGAAATTACAAAAACCATATTCCTGTAAGAAAGGCATGGACAGAGTGTAGACCCAAACATGGTGAAATCTGGTTCACGTATGGGTCCAAGTTGAAGGAAAGAGTGGGAGCAGGAATTAGTGGACTGAACCACCAAGACAGATTTTGTCATCGCCGGGAAAACTACAACTCTGTTTTCCAGGGAGAGGTGCAAGCGAAAAACTATGTGCTGAGGAAATGACAGAGTTGGCAAGAGGGGCAAGACCATCTGGATTTGCTGGGACATTCAGGCAGCACTGAAGGCTTTAGGTTAGGCCAGTAGCAGCTCTAATCTGGTGGCTGAGACTATAGCTTCTCTATCAGATCTGAGTAAGTATAATTCGCTCAACCTAACCTAGATTCCAGGACATTCTGGCTGGATAGGGAATGAGAGAGCTGACGCCTTAGCAAAACAAGGATGTGTAACTCAAGAGTTGCTAAGGGCAGTGGGCATGCCGCCTCAGGACGGGCGCAAGAGGATCACGGCACATATAGACAGGTTGTGCAGGGAAGAATGGAATGCAAATTTGGGATGTAACAAATCCAAGGTTCTGTGGGGTTACTCAGGAGATTTGTGGGGCAAAGAACTACTCTCCTTAAGTCGACCTCAACTCAGAGTTACTGTAGAGCTGGTCACAGGCCATGGGAATCTGAGGAGGTTCCAAGAAAAAATTAGAAAATCTAGGTCCCCTGTTTGCAAGAGATGCAATGAGGACCAAGAGGAAAGCCCAATCCACGTACTCTGAGTGCCCTGCTTTGGGAGCTGCAAGGAAAAAGTGGTTTGGTTGGCAGGTATGTAAACCAGAGGATATCAGAAGATTTAACATCAGGTGAGTACTTGATTTCTGCAAAGAGATAGTTAACACCTAAGCTAGTCCTGTGGTAGGAAGAGAGGTACAAAAGCCGCAGCTAAGTGCTCTACAACGATACTTTTCAGTACTCTACTAGCCCTAAGAGTTTTAGTAATAATAATAAATATTACCCTGTAAGCCTACATTCAAAACTTTCAAATGATCAAACACATCATCTAAGTAAGCACACTCGCAAAAGTCAAGAAATGTTTAAGAATATCTGTATACGTGTTATCAAGTAGGAAGATACTACCCTCATCTTTAACATCAAAAAACCGTTCAAATATACCACCTCGAGAGAGCCACCTTACTTCGGTATGAAATTGAGCATTCTCACAGCCCCAAAAAAAAGAAAACTATCTAGATTGCAAAGTTCGAGTTTAATGTAGTTAATAATTGGAACTATTTCATTGAGAGTTTTCTATAGCATTGCAGACAATCTGATGCCTACTAAATCTTCTCGATGAATGCAACTGTCAGATATAGGCGCAGTGAATGTGTTAAATAAAAATATATTCATTTCAGTGACAACTTACAGACCTCTAATATATTGCCCGCAGACCCCTAGGGGACCGTAAACCACTTGGTAACCCCTGGAGAAGGCACCTGTAACGTGTCATCACTTTTTCGATTTCGATTTTACACTCCTTAGCTGCCAACGAACGAAGCCATGTATTTAGTTTCTTCATATTTTTCAAAAATTTTGCGCACTAACATTCCTTTTTTTGGAAATAAAACGATATAGATCCCAAGCTAGGTCTGAAAGATTAAAATATCTAGGCTAATATATACAAATATGTAGAGGGCGCCGTAAGCATGAGTTTAAGGAAGTAAAGCATCTATTGCAATAGAAAATAATATCCATAAAAATTTGAAGAATTTATAAAAATAAATAAATGTTTACTAACATGTAAATACAAAGTGTATATAAATATTAAAATCATTCCGTACAACAATTAAGAATAAATTTAGATTACACTACCATAGTTAGGTTAAACCATTTTTCATTATATTTTTTTGAAATAAGAACAAAAAATATGGAACTGAAAAATATTTGGAAACTTTGTAAGTATTTAGTAACTTAGTTAACGGAATTCCTACAACACAATACATTCCGATCTTACCGCCTGTGTGTATCAATAAGTACGAACACCCGTGGTGGAAGTGAGGTTAGGTTATTTGTGATTGCCGACGCTTACAATTGCTTAGGGCAGCTTAACTACAGCCTTGTTTAGGCCTATATTTCGGATAAATAGAATTCTTTGAATGTTTCCACCTTATTACCGGAAATGTGCATAGTGTTTTATTCAATAAAACTAAATAACCTAGTTTGGTATTTTGTTCCCGTTTTTAAAATAAGGTTAAACGGTTTACTCTAGTTTTAGTTTAGTAATTGTAGGCATGTAAATTATTTATTATCTATTAGCAAAAAGCCTTTGTATCAATTCACTTGGGCTATTACACCTTGTCTTCCCATGTAGAACCGTGTTTCACGCCCTCACAAATGTCTCTTACCACCGAACAATTCCTTCACCATTTACTTCATATGTCTAGGTGGCATATTTATATCAACGATAAATCTATTCCGTTTTTAACTACTCTTTTCCCTTTCATTCAGACCAGGCAAAGCAAGTGTAGCCTAAAAATATGTGAAAGTGGAATATGTGAAAATATTCCAAACACTTAGTTTAGATTTAAATCCTAAGATAAAAGGTTTCACAGATAATACTCACGAGACATAGATCCTAATTAGATTACGTCATTGTATTTAGTGTAAACATGTCCCGTGGAACTTCAATCTAGGTATAGGCTTATGAGCGTGCACATAAACTCATGTAATTTGCCTAGACAATTTTGCCTATGAACAAAACACTTTTTCAGAATATTAAAATATATTTTATATTTTACTTTAAATTTAGCTTAAGGAAAAATTTGTCATTAATCTAGAACACCTTTCTACCAATACAAATTTTATCAAGAAATAAAATTTCTTGTTTTGTCTTTGCCTCACAAAACAGAACAAAACACATTTTCTTAACATGAACTAGTCTTTCTCTGCGTTCATTTCCTGTTTCTTCCTTCTCTCTTTCCCTCTATTTTCCAACTCCTTTTCTATTTTTTTTCACTCCTCTCACTCCCCAATTCCTAGCTTACCCTCCTCTTTTTACTCTGTCTACCCATCTCTTTCATGCCTTCCAATGCTTCAGTCTCAATGTCTGTCTGTATGTCTGTCTGTCTGTCTCTGTCTCTCTCTCTTTCTCTGTCTCTCTCTCTTTCTCTCTCTCCCCCCCCCCTCTCTCTCTCTCTTACTTTCACTTGAATATCTAATTTTCTTTTTAACTTAATGAGATAGTATGGCTGTCACAAAAGCGATAGTTATATTTGTGCAATATTGTCTACTGTGCGATGTTTGGAGTAAAATAGCACAATATAATTTACCAACATTTCCAACTCAATAAAAAAACGCGCGCGTGTGTGTGTGAGAGTTAGTTTATGTGTTCGTGCGTGTGTGAGTGAGTGTGGTCTGTGTGTGTGTACGCGTGCGTCTGTAAGGGTAATTAGGTAGTTATTTCAAGCTACATGATGAAATCTGATGACATTTACTATGTTGTAGTTGAAAAATTAGCTAATAGTAAACGTATAACAATTAAAAATAAACTATTCCATAGCTGCGAAGACACATTTTGTTGATGCCTTACTGGATTAAAAGCGAAAACACAAGGTCGAAAAACATTTGGACGCTTTGTAACTACTCGTTAAAATATATCAACTAAGGTATTAATACCCACATATCTTTTCTTCAAACATTAGAATTTAATAAACAAAAATAGTATTCCTGAATTATAATAATACTAGCTTTGTAAGCGGGTGTATTCTCCAGCTGGTGGTAGACTTCATAGAAAACTAAGCGTGTGATGCTGATGATTATCCTAAAAATATTACTTACCAAATGATTATTTATTTTGGAGCAGCATCAATATATAACGCACTTCTTGCTAGAAACATTCGTTTTTCTATCACAATATCAAGAAACAATAATTGTTTTACAAAACAATGTCTACCTTCTACAAATATTTTACTCTATTATCAAAACCGAATATCTAATTAAACATCCCTTAAACCTTATGGATCTGCCAATGTGAAAGACATACGGTTTCATTAAACAATTGATTTTATGTTATAGTATGCTGTAGAACAGCTGTTTTAACACATAGATAAGGCTATTTTATTTATATTATTTTGTTGTTGTTGTTGGGTGTGTGAGTGTGTGTGTGTATATTTGTGTGTGTGTGTGTGTGTGTTTTAAGAATGGCACAATTAATATTGTATAACTTGTAAAATTCTAGTTTTAATAAAACAATTTCCTATCTTGTTCCAGTCACGTGCTGCTTTGGTACAAAGAAAAGAAAGGAGAGAAGAGGTAGTTACTATTAGTTAATTTTAATTTCACCTTGAAATAAAGTAATTTAGTAGTTATAATAAAATCCTCTGATATAATTAAATAGTTTTACAGCTTGTTCAACATTCGTATACGTTTTCAGTTTTCAATATTTGCTGGATTTACGGCAAATATTGGGAACCCTATCTCATGCATATCCTTTTATACTATTCAAATATTGTAGCATAAAATTTACATTTCAGGGAGGCAATACATGAAATTTAATGAAACTATAAATCCAAAATATTAAAGTTACACAACTGTATTAATAACATTTTAATTAAAACATCAGATTTAAACCATTAGCACACTCATGCCTTAAATAAGAAGCCTTCCGCTAGGTTTAAACTCGCGCCTCTGATAGCATTGGTAACATTACAGCAAACCGACACTGTGATCGTTTGTTGTATTCAGTAAAGTCGAACCTTTCATTATGACAAATGTAAGGAACTGGTTATTTAAATGAGTAAAAGTGAACTATCAAAACGTTCCCTTCAAGTTCTATTATGTTTTTAGTAATTTTAATTTATATTATTTTAATATTCTATGCTCTACGAACATGACTTTTAAACGCAATGAAAAATAAGAACATTAGCTATGGTATAGAGAAAATTTATTTTTGTAAAGTTCATCAACATAGTAGGCCTACAAATATATATGATATCATGATATCCATGTGAGCAAGTTTAAACAACTGTATTAACATCAAGCGTCATTCATTACAAGTTTAAACAACTGTATTAACATCAAGCGTCATTCATTACAAGTTTAAACAACTGTATTAACATCAAGCGTCATTCATTACAAGTTTAAACAACTGTATTAAAGAACGTATTAATGTGCGTATTTCTTAGAACATTTTAGGACGACAGTTACTTGTTACCGCCTGATCACAATGACTTTACATTTGTTTTATAAGTACTGCTGTGTTGTGCTGTTTTACTTTGATTTTAAATAGTCTAGACGAACATTTAAAAAGCATTATATAAATATTTATTAAAAAGCTGTTGATCCGCATTTAAATTTATTTTTAATATTTATTTTCTATTCACAGATCGCTGAAATGAATGTCTACCCGCATACATGTTCTGTGTTTCAACCAATCTTCGAAATTTTCCCTTTCGACACAACCTTTTCTAAATCTCTTGAAGAACAGGGTCATTTTAGGTGAGCAATGAACAAAACTACTTATAAAAATAAAGCAAATCATTAATTTGTATGTTTGCCAATTACAAATTACTTTTTATTTAAAATTCTAAATTAATTTGTAAATTATTTTTTTACAAATATTTCAACATCTTTAATTTTTAACATTTTAAGTAAAATGTTAGTTATAAGCAGTGATGGATTACGAAAGTTAATTATATGCGTTGTATTTCGTGAATGAATGGGGGCGATGTTTAAATTTATACGGTGTAATGTTCGCAGCATCAAATTTTCGCACTACCCGTTTTTTATTTAAGTCCGATGTTATCAACCACGAAGCATTGCCCAATACTGTCAAATTATGAGGATTTCCTCAAGAAAGTGTTTATTGTTGCAGCTTAGAGAACGTGTTAGTTTTCACTGAGGGTACAGGACACAGGCAAAACTAATTTCAGTAATTTCAATCGTTTATTAAATGTTTTCAGTAAATTATTTAGAGCAATAAAATCTAATAAAATCTGCAGCATTCGACTTGAGCCTTGATCCGAATAAGGAGAGAGGTTTTCTTGATTAAGCATTTCACTTTATCAAAACATTTATACATTGAAAAATTTTCGGTTAGGATTTGTTGCCTACAGGTGTCCTACGGGAGTGAAACTAGCTTTACCTCGCACGTTATTACGTCACAAACGTCTTTCTGATAAACCTGGAATTTGTAGTCACAAGAATTGTCAATGTTTAGTTTGCCTTGCATTTATATTACTCTACTGGACAACAAACCAAAATTCTTAAAGTATATGAAATTCATTTTGTGAAAATGGTTAAAAACGGAAGTTTTTAATATATAACATTGACTAGGGGCTTTTAGGGGCAAATACCCCTATTCGTACTGCTATAATTTTTAAACTTTTGTACAATTTTGTTTTTAATACAAATTAAATTTAACATAATTCAAGTTTTTTCGAACCAAAATTTCCTTATAAACCATATTTTTTGTGAATGCGTTTTGTTAAAATATTTGTTTGTTTATAAATCATACTCAGTTGTTTTTCATTGCAATGTTTGTCTTTGGGAGATTTTATATAATTTTAATTTTCTAAAACCCTTATAAACATATGTTTTCCTCCACTCCTTTCTGTCGATAGCTTTAATTTGAGCCACCTTCCAGCTCTTTACTACTTTCCAAGCTCCCACGAACTCTCCCTTAATATTCGGATTACGAAATTATATATTAAGATGTTTACACTCGTGCATCATTGTTCGACGATCATTTCTACACCTTGTAGCTTGCGGCGCGGAGTTAAAATACGAAAATATGTAACTTATTTTGTATTTGATACTATCGTCTACAATTGTTTGAGACACTTTTTACTATAAAGTTTTTAAGGCGGATCTCGACTCCACTTAGCTTTCTTATTCGAATATATTGGTTTGAAAACTATAGAAAATGTATTTTAATAACGTCGTTTCTGAGGCACAACTCAAAAACCTCTAACAACCATACGGATTTAGAGGAACTTCTATAGATAAGGGGTAAAATTGGAAATAAAAAATATATATATATATATATATATTTATTTATTTATTTGATAAATTCAAAATATATGAATATATTTGAATAATATATGCAATAAAAGTATTCTTGTTTTTGAAATATTTTTTATTTATTAAATATATTACAAGAAAACATATCACCATATTTAATATATATATATATATATATATATATATATATATATATATATATATATATATATATATATATAAATATAGCAATATGTATTCTTCTGTATTAATAAGAACCAAGTCAAAATACAAATACAAACTTATAATTGAATTTACAATTTAATTCATAATTGAATTGTAAATTCAATAATAATTCTTGTATTTGTATTTTGACTTAGTTCTTTATATATATTTATATATATATATATATATATATATATATATATATATACTTGTAGCAAAATATATATATATATATATATATATATATATATATATATATATATATATATATATAAAGTTGACAACATTGTTTGTTAGATCTAGCTAAGACTTGTATGCTCGTTTTTCTTTATTAACATATTATAACATTTCAAGTTTCAATTCATAGGGTAAATTTTAACTAATAAGAGAACCATCTGCTAGTGAGACGGATGAGCTTGCATTTTTTTCACAAGCATGCCTGTTTCAAGTTGTATTTTATTAAAGGTACAACGCAAGTCATTAGTAAAAAGTTTGTTCCTTTATTTTGTTTTTATTTCAACAAGCGCTGAAAATGTTTTTGCACAAGTAGGTGCTTGAAAAAGGCAAGAATAATCGAAGAGCTGCCTGTGATACACTTTTAAGTGTTTTATCCAAAATGAAGGTTTGTTCATTGTAGCGCTGTTGACACAATGAACAGCAAACATTTGTTTCGTAACACTTTCGTAAAACTATTCTTTTCAAGTTGTCATGTTGATTTAATTTCAAATTTACAAAATTGGTACAGCCTTTACGGTGCTTATATTTCTTTTATGAATGAATACATTTCATTTAAATTTTCTGAATATCATGTTCAATAACATTGCCTAAGTAAATAAATCTGCGGTTTAAATTTAGTTTTATATTTTGATAGATTGTGTACTTAAATTTTAACAAATTGCGAATTTACCTTACTATTTTCCAACTGATCTCTCGCCCCCTTACTTTGCTTCACGACCCCCCCCCCCCCAGTTTGGGAACCTATGATTTATAGGAACCACTTAAGATAAGCGATAAAATTGGAAATATATATATTTGTAGCAGATGTCAGAGCCTAAACGCAAAATATCATATTTTAATTTTTGGCTATACAGAGATAATTAAAAGATATTCCTTTAGAGGCGTGGATCCCAACAAAGTTTTTCAAGAACCCCCTCATCACTTGTTTTATTGACAAGGACTCCTCAAACTCTCAAACAATTTGAGGTATTCTTAAACCATGTCAGAACTGGGCCGTATGTCATAATTTCTCCCCAGCTGCCCCACCCCCGACCTTTCGCGAAAGATCAGTATCGTGTTCTCAAAAAAAGATTTTAATTTTGCGTTTTTTATTTTGTCGTAAGACCTACACGGATCTTTATTTTGTTTTACTTTTCAGGAGAAAGAACTTATGATAATATAGTAGGGATGGAACGATTCCTAAGTTTTTCGATTCCGTTACCAATATGATTCTATATTTTTTTCGATTTTAGATTCTTATTTCGATTCTCGATTTTTTGAAGCTATATAGGGCTACATGTTATTCTTTAATTAACAATTAGTTAACAACTTGATCATATGATGAAGCCTTTTAAAAGTTTTAATGTAATAGGCTACACGAAACTTTCATGTTATGATTTATGAATAGAAATTTCTGAAACCATGACAAACATATCGGATAAAAGTGACAAATATATAGATTAGATGCTCCCGATACTCTTTGTTGCTGCGTCATAAATAATAATAATACTTTCGTTATCTCAAATTCACTATTTGCTTTAATCGATAACTTCATTCAAAGCAACTAATCCTTAAATAAGACAAGTTGATTGATTATTCTCCAATAAATTACGCCGTAAACAAATTTTAACAGTGGAAAAAATAAGAATCGGAATCGGCACTTTAATCAATACAAAATCGACTATCGACTATTACTCAATACCTTTACAATTGACGATTCCTGGAATCGAGATTCGGAATAGGCGCATATCTATAATTTAGTGGTGTTCGGTCTGGGCAATGATTTAGCTATAGAAAATACATTATATGTAAAAATTATTTTTTGTAATAAGTGTATGAAATAGTAATGTGATCGTAAAATTTATGAAAGCGTGATGCATTTTAATTCCATACAATTTAGATTATAGTAAACGACACAAAGTTATAATAAATTTATTTATTCTGATTTAGCTGCCACCAGAGTCATCGAAATTCTTCTTGCTCTCACGCCGGCCTAGGATCGGCACCTTTTCGTCCTTATCATCAAAATTTATGGGATGTAAGCAACCCGCGTCCGTGCACCGCACACGTACATCCCGGGAAACGGAACTACGCCGTTTGCAAAATGGGTATGAGGCAAACAAAAACGGAAGATTTTATCTATCTAAGTACAACAGAACTGACGTTACTGAAGTTTCAACAGAATTCAAAAAAATAACCTTCTATTAATTTTTCAATGTAAAACATTGATATAAAGATTTCCTCCCGGGGTGTGCGACAGAAGGACGGACGAAGCAGCAGTGAAACAAAATTTTAGTGAACAAAATTAAAGAAGAGTATAAAAGGGCCGACCGGGCAGAAAGTTCTAGTAAACAATCAAACCAAAACTCAAAACTACAGCCAAATTTCAGTCAAGGTAAATGAGGCAGGCTTTAAAATACAGAGAGAATCTGGAATAGAACACGTCCACATTATTGTAACACGAAATATAACTTTATCATTTTGTATTATGCTGTGTTGACTTTTTTTTTATTTAATTACATTATTTTAAGTATATATACATATATACCCATAAAACAAAGGTAGTTTTTAGCTCGTTATGAGAAGACATCCCAGACTCTGGGATGTCGTTAAAAGTAATTAAAAGTCGTTCTCACTCCACTTTTAATTTAAACTGTAGAAGAATGATTATTGGTAAATTTGCTTGTAGTGGTATACTGGTAACCTAATACGTGACTGTGAGATTCCCAACCCTTTATGGATTTTAGTCTCTAAAAGTGGTGTTTTTAACAACGAATGATTATGTGTTTCTAAGTATTTCACTTTAAGTCAGTAAAAAAAGACAGTGAAATTTGTATTTCAAATGAAGAAGCAACACAGTGACTAACTTTTAAATTGGTAAGATTAAATTTTGATATTTTACACATAACTAAAATATGTAAAAATATAAATAAAACCAAGAATGGGCAAATCTTAGAAAACGCATAAACTAAGAGTTGTAAGAAAGTAAAATATTGTTGTATGAAATGCGTCACTTTAGTGGGGGGGGGGGACACTGAGCCAGGAAGCAATGACGTTACATTGTATGATCGGTCACCCCTTATCTTAAGAATTTTGTGATTGGAGGAAGTCGCATCACCAGAGGAGCGCCAGCGAAGGATGCCGAAGACAACAAGGGTAGTTTTTAGCCTGTTATGAGAGGTCACCCCGGACAGTCGTTTCGATATCACTCCGCTTTTTAAATTATACTGTAGAAGAATCATTAGTATATTAGAATCATCAAGTCTGGTTTAAGAAGGTATGGTTAAGGTTTTTAAGGTAAATATGCACTTCTGAACCATACTTTCTCTTTTTCTATTCCCGTACTTATTGCATCGTTGCAAACTTGAGCCTGTTGTTCATAGGTATATGATTCTACGTATTCAATTCCCTGTCCTCCACAGTCTTACTGTATTGTTCAGTTTTGCTTATTCGACTTCGCTTGCTGTCTAATGTAACTTCTTCATGCTAAAAGCGAATATACTGCCCTTATTTCTTTTACTACTAAGTGTTTCTTAACTCATCTTTATGACTTAGATTTTTTCCTCTAGCGCTGTCTTGAATTAATTTTTAAATTGGATCTTGAAGTGGATGGGTGTAAAACATCCTGAAGAACACCCTTCTTGATTTCGCTATCTTTATTTCTTGAATCTTCACTTCACTGAGGTTCGCTAGTGTTAGTTTTCATTGGAGGAAGGCTCAGCAGCTTCATCTACTTCTGCATATCTCGCCGTCTTCTTCTAAACATTTCATAAACACATGGCGAATGTCTTAATGCCTTTGTAGTAAGTTCTAAGCGGTAGGGCATATTTTAAATTATCGATGTTGCAAAATCTATAAATATACACACGCTCGCACATACGCACACACGCACGAACCCGCACGTGCACGCGAACACGCATACACTCACCCGCGCGCAGATACACGCACACATACTCACACGCATGCACACACACACACCCACACACACACACAAACACACACACACATACACACACACACACACACATTTTTATTTAATATTAAGACATTTCTCATTTTTTCTTATTAACTTTGGTTAACGATTGAATGAATGAATGAAGGTCACTGAATATGGGAATGTAATCTTCTGTTTCATCACATTGAAGAAAGGTTGGCATCGGATACCGTTATTGAAGCATTGTACGTAAAAAAATATCCCTGTCACATTTTTTTGCACGAAAGTAACACACAGGGGTTTGATTACAACTTATGACTTGGTCAGGTTGCAGGTTTTGTTAAACAGGCCTAAACAGACCATTTTAGTGACAGACATATCTTTAATAAACAATTGTGAACCCTTGCTACAAATATTTACACGTCCTTTATATAGCCTACATTTCGCTATCACAGTTACCATCTTAATAAGTTACATTTGAAACTGGGATTAATTAAGCTAGATGAGGTTTATAAAGGCAATGGTTTATTAATTATAATTACGCTACTGTGTTTCTATTGCTTTTGTGTTTACAGGCATATCTCGAAAAGAAAAATATAAATTATTATATAATAAGTAATATAAATATAAATAAGAAAATATATATATATATATATATATATATATATATATATATATATATTTATATATATATATATATATATATATATATATATATATATTTAAGATGAATAACTATTATCTGTAGTTCATCCGTTCATTCTTCAGAGCATAAATTCGCAGTTCCGACGTTTCGCTAGAATCTCATCTAGCATTGACGAGGGTTCGTCAATGCTAGATGGGATTCTAGCGAAACGTTGGAACTGCGAATTTATGCACTGCAGAATGACCGGATGTACTCCAGATAATAGCTATTCATCATATTTTTCCATCCGTGAAGGAATACGTATCAGCATATATATATCGCAGTATGTTTTCTTGTGTATTAATAAAGAACAAAAGTCAAAATACAAATACAAGATTTATAATTGAATTTACAATTCAAAGCTTTGAATTGGATGATGTTGGTACTGTTAGCCAACGAAAAGCTTTGAATTGTAAATTCAATTATAATTCTTGTATTTGTATTTAGACTTTTGTTCTTTATATATATATATAAACTCAATTCCTACTTGGATCAACAAAAGAAATTTTGTTTTATATTACTTTTTAAATAATTACCACTAATATAAATATGTATTATCATACAATAGAATCACAATATTAAGTGGCAAAAGAGAGAGCGAAATTATTATATTATATATAATTAATGAAATAATATTTGAAAAAAACTGTAATATCATCCCATCTCATATACTACAAGTTAAAAAAAAATTATTCCAAGTTTAGCGGATGAACAAAAAGTATTCTATTAACGATTGAAAATTTAATCCAGAAATATAAATATATGTAAGGAGAGTGTGAACCAATAGTAGAAATTTAGAAAAGATTTACATTGCAAAGCTTAAAAATGTTTTACTGTTTAAAAATTTAAATCATGGAACGTGACCATAAACCTTATTATAAAATAATACGAACCTAACGTTTAGTATATTCTAATAATACAAAAGGCACTAATGATTAGTTAATAACAATTTAATTCTTGAATTTTGTAGTTACGTTTGGTGAATCTTATTAATCACTTAAATAATTTTTTAAGTGATTAACAATTGAATGTAGTATTCCGGTCAAGCTTTTAACCATTTACCGTATAATGTAAGGCTGAAACATATTATTAGAAAAATAAATTTAATAATTAAAAATTTGTTGATATTAATATTTTGTAGTGTATAAAAATGTGTTTAATTCTTGACCAAATCCTTAAGTTAAGAGTATAGTAGATGCTAAAAACAATGTCCGGAATATTAAATTGATTAGTGTTTCAATTTTTTACCTTGTGCTGCTCACCAGATAGCTTACACCGTATTTTCGTAATATTCACTTATGAGTTATGTAATGTGGCAATAATATATATTTAACTTTTAATTTATAGTCACTATATAATTATGTAACAGTACTGTTATTTTATTTAAAACAAGATTCCATTTAGTTTTCACTTCATTGCGAAGAGCGCAGCACATACCATGCGATGCAGTTTGATTTAATCGTAAATGGTTTCGTTGGGTTAGAAGCGTTAATCTCCTATAAGTGAGAGCAGGCTAAAGAGCAAGTTCCTTTTAACAAGATAACGCGGTTTTGTCATTGAGAAATGCTCATTAGGGATTTATTCTTGTAAACCGTCTCTAAATCGTAGGGTTATGCAAAAATAATGGTTCATGCAGTGTTCGTGGGTTCAACAAGGTTTTTGCAAGAACAAAACGACCATATGATTATACATCTCCAAATTTCTTACATCATACTATGGAGATGTTCCGACTTTTCTCTACAATTTAGACTTATTGCGGAGTGCATTCGTTCTTGATACTTTCTTATTTTCAATTCATTCTTTCGTCTAGTGTCTACTTCCTCAACACCGACACATTTATACCGACTGATCTATAAAATGGATAACCAAGCACTTGGTGTAACCACATTCCTGCGTGGGTTTGTTTTAGTAAGATAATATCGTTCAAGATCAATTTTAACACAAAGCTACTTAAAGCTTAAAGCTTTTCGCCAACATTCATTATAATAAACATCATAAGCTTAAGAAACAGTTGAGGACAAGATCACACTATAGAAAAAATGAGTGTTCTTTTGTCGTTCATAGGTTACCAAGACCTTGATAACCCTCATAATAGAAAGAGCCAAGAGATTTGAGCTTTGAACACACACACACACACACACACACACACACACACACACACACACACACACACACACACACATATATATATATACACACACACACACACTCACACACACATACACACACACATACACACACACATACACACTCAGACGCACAAACACACACACACACACACACACACACACACACAAACACACACACACATACACACTCAGACGCACAAACACACACACACACACACACACACACACACACACACATATATATACACAGACACACAGACACACACACACACACACACACACACACACACACACACACACACACACACACACACACACACACACACACACACACACACACACACACACACACACACACACACACACACACACACACACACACACACACACACACACACACACACACACACACACATACACACATACACACACAAACAAACACACACACACAAACACACACACACACACACATATATATATATATATATATATATATATATATATATATATATATTTATAAGAAAGTATCATTTTGAGTTCTTTTATCATTCTTAGTATTGTAATTCCTGAGGATGTTGGTAATGTCAACCAACGAAAAGCTTTTAGTGTATTATTCAATGAATCAAATATTCCTGTAATAGTGTATATTATTTAATCTTAAAAATATTCTAACAGGAAAACATATTTGATATTCTCTCTATATATATTGAATATATATCTACGTGCGATGTAGAAGAGGAAATGTGGCGGAAACACCAGGAAGCCATTACTGAGCTTCTGAAGCTGATACGCGATAGAGAGAAGAGGACGGTGAATAACGCAACACGTTCTCTTGCAAACAAGGTACAGGAATCCTTTAAACGAATCTTGCGGCAAAGGACCCAAAAGGCAGCCATGAAAACTACAGAGTTGTGGGCAATAAATCAACAGGGAGATGCGAGAAGGGAACTATTCAAAACACCAGTAGGGGAAAGAATGGTCGGTGGACGGCTCCTGGGTCAACCAACTATCGATATCCTAGCGGATAATAGTACAGCCAAAAAGAGGAAGTAGCGCTCTCCGCTTATGGCAGACCCTGACAGAGTTACCAAGAAGGCGTCTATGGGAGAAAAAGCGCAACAGGTGGCTGGACAGACCCACATGAATGAGCAACAACAGAAGGAGTGGAAACCAAAGAAGGAACACGAAGAAGAGCAATGGAAGCAGGCTACGGGAAAGAAAAAGCGTGCTAAAGAGAAACGGACATTACCTGGGGCCCTTCTCATCAGCGCACAAAACGACGTTTCATACGCCGACATTCTAAAGAAGGTGAAGGAAGGTCTCCAAGGGAATGAACTGGAGGGCAATATCGACAAGGTCAGAAGGACAAGGAACGACCAATTGCTGATAGTCCTCAGCAGAGAAAACGGGGATAAGTTGGAACCCCTCCGAAGAAGGATGACTGAAGTACTTGGGGGATAAGGCAGTGGTAATTGGAAAGTACCATGAAGTGGAGCTCCTAATTAGGGACATTGAAGAGACAACCACTAAATCAGAAATCAAAGCAGCCCTTTAAAAGTAGCAGGTAGCGAGTGCACAATTGTGGATAGCTCCATAAGAGCTCTGCGACCGGCCTACAGGGGAACCCTAACTGCTTCTGTCAGACTGCCAGTTGAGGTGGCTCGTAGCGTCCTAGGCGAAAAGGGCAGAATCCGTATATGACTGGTCAATTGCTCTGTGAAGGAGGTAAGAAGGCCGTTAAAGTGCTTTAAGTGCTGGAACTCAGGGCATATGGCTGGATACTACACGAGAAAAATCGACAGATCCAGCCTTTGCCTCAAGTGTAGCCAGGTGGGCCATAAAATCGCCGACTGTCCGAATGAACCGTGCTGTCCCCTATGCTCGGAGGGAGAAAGAAATTCCGATCACATAGCGGGTAGCTATAAGTGCACTCTCTTCCATGAGAAGAACAAGGGTAAACCCGGCAGCCGAAAATGAGAATATTACAGCATAATCTGAACCATTGTGAGGCCGCACACGATCTACTGACCCAACTGGTCAGAGAGATGAAAATTGACCTAGTGACTATGGTGGACCCGTACAGTAGGCTCGAAACACAAGCATGGATTACCGATGCCACGGGAAAGGCTGCTATATGGTCGTGCCATGACCGCCCCTTTGAAGACCAGCCAGATAGCACCCAAAGAGGATATGTGAGGGCTAAGCTTGGAGGAGTGCATTTTTATAGCATATATGCTCCGCCCAGCCTAAACACTAGTGAATTTACGGACCTGCTTGACAGGCTAGTTAAGGATGTCAAGGAACACTCCCCCAGTGTGATAGCTGGTGATTTTAATGCCTAGGCATTGGAGTGGGGCAGCAAGAAAACGAATGAAAGAGGAAATAAAACTCTCCAGGCGATGTCCTTCTTGGACATGGTCCTCCTGAATACCGGAACCCTCCCGACATTTGAGAGGAATAGTGGAAGCTCGATCGTTGATCTTACATGGGCTAGTCCCAGCTTGACCGGGGGGGGGGCAATGCCTGGACGGTACATGATATTTTCAATATGAGCGACCACCGGGTCATCAGCTTTGAAGTGATGGTGGAACAGGTTAAGAAGGGGCCCTCACGTAAAGGACGAACCTTAAAGGATGGAACGCTAGTAAATTCGATGCGGAGCTATTCCAAGTGGCCTTCAATAGCGAAGCCATTACAGAAAATGATGCACAGAATGAGGTGAAGGAAGTAATGTGCAGAGTTGCCGCTGCATGTGACGCCACAACCACGCGAAAGCGTCCGAGAAATGATCACCCTCCCATGTATTGGTGGAATAATGACACCGCCAACAGTCGCCAGGAGGCCATCCGAGCAAGAAGAAGCGTCACTAGAGGTAGGAAAAAACCGAACTATAGCGACCGGAAGGAATCCTATAAAGCTGCGCGGCTCAAATTGGTTAAGGCCATCAAAAGCAGTAAGGCACACTGCTGGCAAGAACTAGTGGAACAGGTAGAAGGTGACCCATGGGGCAGACCATATAAAGTGGTTATGAAAAGAGTAAAACCTCAATCACAGGCCTCACCCACCTGTCCGGTTCTATTGGGGAGGATTGTCATGGACCTCTTCCCACGACAACAACAGCTATAGATAGGTAACTTCTGCACTGACGAGCCGGTCCCACCGATAACATTAGAGGAGCTAATGTCTGCGAGCTCAAGATTGAGAAACAATAAGGCACCAGGACCCGACGGTATCCCGGACATTGCCCTGAAAAGAGCCATAAATATAGCGCAGGGATGTTCTACATATGTACAATAGATGCGTACAGGAAGGGCACTTTCCTACGAAATGGAAGCTGCAGAGACTTGTCCTTTTGTCAAAAGGAAAAAAAGCCACCGGACGAACCATCATCATATCGTCCACTCTGCATGCTTGACTCGGCGGGAAAGATTCTTGAGCGGATTATGTATACAAGAATAGAGGAAATAGTTGAAAAGCATCTGTCAGATAGTCAGTATGGTTTTCGCAGAGGAAGGCCAACGGCTGATGCGAAAAAACATGGTAGTTAGCACAGCAAAGGATGCGACTACAGGAGACAGATGGACTGATGGTGAGAAAAAATACTGCGCAATAGTCACTCTGGATATGCAAAATGCATTCAACTCTGCAAAGTGGGGTAGAATAATGGAAGCACTGGACTAGTTCGATGTCCCTAAGTATATACAGAAGTTGGTGGCCAGCTACTTCACTTACCGATTTCTGCAATATGACACAGATGAGGGACAAAAAATGTATAAAGTTAGTGGAGGAGTGCCATAGGGCTCGGTCCTGGGACCGCTCTTGTGGAATGTAATTTACAACTGTCTCCTTAAAGTGAAGATCCCGAGAATGGTATCGCAGGTCGCGTTTGCAGACGATGTCGCCCTGGTGATTTTGGGAAAGTTCCTGGAGGGTATACAAAACCTGTTTAACGAAACATTCAGGAAATATGCCGACTGGATGAGGGAAGCGGGACTCAAGATGGCAATGCATAAGACAGAGGTAGTGCTCATAACTAGCAGGAAGAAAAGGGAAACAATTACACTGCAAGTTGGGGAACATGTGGCTGAGTCCAAGGCGTCAGTACGATACTTAGGAGTAATGATAGATGCACGTCTCAACTTCAAGGATCAAGTAGAGCATGCCAGCTCCAGAGCGGCAGCAGTTGGAGGAGCCCTATCCCGCATCATGCCGAATGTGGGTGGTCCTAAACCAAGAAGACGAGCGCTCCTTGTGTCAGTTGTGACATCAATACTGACCTATGGTATTGCCATTTGGGCAAAGGCACTAGAGCTACAAGAATGCCAAAGAAGAATATACCCAGTTGGCCGGCAAATGACATTAAGGATCACCAGCGCGTTTAGGACTGTCTCTAGGGAAGCTGCTCACGTGATCTCGGGACTACTGCCGATCGCGATTATTGCAGAGGAATATAGGAGATGGTATCGGCGAAGAACTCGAGAACCGGTGGAGGCAAAAGATTCCAGAACAAGGGAAAGGGAGAAGAGTCTACAACGATGGCAAGTGGAGTGGGATGGTTCTGAAAGGGGCAGGTGGACCCACCAGCTCATCCCACGGATAGCGGAATGGACCAACCGTCAGAACGGTGATCCCAACTACTAACTGACGCAGCTACTTACTGGACATGGATGCTTTCGACAATACTTATATAAGTATAAGCAAGAGGACTCACCGAATTGCCCAGTATGTCATGGAGCAGAAGAGGACACGAGGCATGTGTTCTTCACATGTCCAAGATTTGACCCACAGCGAAGAGAATTCGAAAGGCTAACCAACGTGGCGATTACGCCAGAAAATATAGTAGAGCAAATGCTCGCATCAGAAGCTATATGGGACGCCACAACGGACTTCACCAGAGAAGTGATTACAGAACTGCGGAAGGAAGAAAAGAAAAGGAAAGTACAACCAGCTAATAGTTAGTGGTGGACGTAGGGAAGGAAAAAGATGGGAGAGCGTAAGCGCTAAGTAGTGCCTAGAGGCGGTCCCGCGGGGAATTAAGGCTTTTGGAAAGAGGAGAAGGGGAGTTTTTTAGTCGGTAGGCGTCTCGGCTCCATACTGAGATGAATCCGACACTACCCATAACATCGGGTGTCTTTTGAAGATCTTTTCCCCGCCTCCTTAAAAATAATAAAATAAAATAAAAATAAAACACACACACACACACACCCACACACTCACACACAAACACACACACACACACACACACACAAATATATATATATATATATATATATATATATATAGGCCTATATATTTATAAGATTAAATAATATACACTATTACAGGAATATTTGATTTATTGAATAATACACTCAAAAGCTTTTCGTTGGTTGACATTACCAACATCCTCAGGAATTACAATACTAAGAATGATAAAAGAACTCAAAATGATACTTTCTTTTATCATTCTTAGTATTGTAGGATGTTGGTAATGTCAACTTACGAAAAGCTTTGAGTGTATTATTCAATAAATCAAATATTCCTGTAATAGTGTATATTATTTAATCTTAAAAATATTCTAACAGGAAAACATATTTGATATTATATATATATATATATATATATATATATATATATATATATATATATATATAGCCTATAACTAAACCTACTTTAACTGGATACTATCTGAGCATGTTGTAATATATTGTGTTGACATCGGGCAGGTTCATTGCGCAGTAGTGTTTTGATACACGTAGTTGAAATTCTATTTTTTATCAAATGTAGCCACTGTTTTTTCACACTTAAAGTTCCTGTCTTCTTCTCGTTTCTTGTTCAGAACGTTATGCATTTAAGTAAAATTTATGAATATGAAAATTATCGCCAAGTTGATCCCCATTTAGTAAAGCAATATATAGATGTGAATTTGGTCTACAAATGTGGACAATTTTTTCTATGAATGTGTTTAGTTCATAACACGAGTATTAATATTTACACGAACATTACTTTCACGACTGTAAATATATTTGTATTCTATGTCTTGTTGAACATTGTTATTCGCTTTACTGAAGTTTTTTTTTTATTTATTCAAAATAGAACGTTTATACGCTCTACACTGACTTCAGGAGCAGACTTTTTTCAAATAAAATAAACATATGTAAGTGTGATACATTTCTCTTTTCATCCTATTAATTAGTTATAAAATTGATTTATCCTAAATAAAAACAAATCATTATATAATAAAATTTAAATTTTTAGAAATTACCAAATATGATCTAAGAGGAATTGTTACTTGTAAAACATGTCTGATGAGAACTACCATTCCCCAGGTAAATTTATAAAAATAGCAATATAAAGTATTTTTGTAAATAGTTACCCTAAACTTTAGGTAGAACATTAATATTAAGTACTGAAGAAAATAAGGGAAAATATCACTGACCTTATATTTGGCATACTAATTTACTGAAAATATAAAGATTCCTACTTTATAACCACTATTGAACTGATAGCAGATGAGTGTAACACTCTCTACTTTCATTAATTAGTACATAGCTAAGTGAATACTCAAGAGCTTACTTGCTGACGCTTTTTGAAGCAATCGTTTATTTTACGAAGCTAAGACTCCGGGAGTAATGAGTGAATTCAAGATGATTACAACATGCAAATTTCTACTTGTTACACTCTGTACAGATTATACTAGTTACACTATGTTCACGCTACCACACACAAACACACGCACACACACACACACACACATACAAATTTCTTCTTACAATTATCTGTGGAATATTTATTTACGCATTATTATTTCAATTGAAATTCTATTCTTCCTATCAATTACGACTTGTGAAAAAGCCAAAACTCTTTTTTAAGTATCAAAAGGAACGTGATATCAATTGTGTATCAAATATCAATTGTGTAGCCCGTGTACAAAAATAATTATCTTGCAATCCTAAAGTATTGTTTACTTTAAACATTAGCAAATAAAAACCTATTAAAGACATACACTAGACTCACAAATTGTTCATTTATTTCCTCAATGACAAAGTCATCATCATCAGTGAGTTTTGCTAGTACAAACTCTAACTTACAACTTGTAATATCTTACTCCTATAAAAAAATCAAACAAATTCATCAATTTATTTCCGTGTTTGGTTCAGCGCTGTTAACGTTTATTTATAACATTATTAGATCAGAATAATGACCACTCCTTCAATAGATAGGCCTACACGAGGCTGGGCTACATTTATTTGTCACTTTAATTTTGTTTAGTGTAAAAAATGTGTGTCACGTTTCGGAGTTTGTGGCCGTTAACATTCAGACCTAATAGATAAAGGATTATGTACATGAATATTGTTAATCACGTTTTAAATTTTTAAAAAAATATTTCGGATTAAAATTGAATAAAACCACAAATATTATTTGTAAATAAATGAATAATTTTTCATAGAGTAAAATATTTTTTTCAAGTTTATGAAGTTTTAATTCTAAACAGATGTTTAATATTTCCAATAATGGAAAGAAAAGAACCAAGTTATATCACCTTTCATAACATTTCAGTTAGCTTTAATGCAAAAATATATATGCAAAGTAATGTAAAAACAAAATTTTATCTGAAAATTATAAGCATAACCTGCATGCAATGATTACAAATCAACATTCAAATTATAAACTCTAATTACGACAAAATCAAACATATTTTAATAATGATATACTACGTGGTAAAAATGTTTGTAAATGGCAAAGACAATGATGCCACACACACACACACACACACACACACACACACACACACACACACACACACACACACACACACACACACACACACACACACACACACACACACACACACACACACACACACACACACACACACACACACACACTCACACACACACACACACACACACACACACACACACACACACACACACAATTATATATACAAATACACACCTATTTAGTTCTCCTCGAATGTATATAGTAAGAATTTACATTTGTAATTGGTGGAATTGAACTTATACCACTGCAGACACTTTAAGGAAGAATAATGACGAACGCTTTTAACAACGGATAATTTGGCTACGGTTATGTGGCTCTCCTTACCGGATATAAATACTATGTATCTGTGCAAGGAACGCAGAAATATTACGTGCTCTGACAGGCAAACTCTTTTCGCTGCTATTTTTGAAAAGAATCATAACTTATTAGAAGACATCAATAAAATTACACAATACCTGTAGTGTCACGAATGTAATAAGGGAAATGCTTTTCTTATTAACAATAGTGTTGGATTATCGCAAAGTAGTGGTGGCGTAAAGGATAACTAAACTCTTAGCACTGATAAAAGTCGAATATTTTTGTTGAGCAAGATTGCATTTATTTAGAACTTTCAGTTCTGGGCTATTTAAACGCCGAAACAGCATTCGTGGGGGTTGGTAGAGCAAATGAAGATTTAGAAAATATTCTCAAACTGGACCATAACTCAAATTGGAATTTTGATATCTTTGAGTAAAGTTTGAAGTTGAATACATTTTTAAGCAGTTTACCTTTTAATATGAATTCTTCACTTTAATTCTATCTGCCTTTTCCAAACATTATTAACGTTCTTCAAAATCTTCCGTTCACTAGAATTCCTGTTCCTTATTTCATGATCTTTTTCACTTCATCATGCTTTAACAAATTACCAATTACTACAAAGATACTCTGCAATTACTAGTAGATGTGGAAAATCCCCATTTTTTCAACCCTTTTCCTTAACCACTATTTTTTCATTCTCTCTCTGCCTTCTTCTCCGTATTTTAACTAAAAACCAGACAGTTTTTGTATGCTATAAATCTAACTACATTATTTCTCAGTCATTTGTCTTTAGAGCGTGAAAATCTCGCGCTCTAACATAAAATATCATTCTTCATAAAAACACATCGTAAGACTGACTCTACTTTACGACTGTGTGCGGGTATTCTGAGAGTGTCTTATAATTTAAAATCAATTTCATTGATATCCTCTTGGAATTTATACCCTGTTTTATTTAGATATACATAAAGATAATTAGGCAGGAAATTGTGAAGGAATGGTGGGTCACTGAATATTCCCTTCTTATATACACAGCTACACATAGTAATTTGTAGGTCAGTTTTCCTCTACAAATCCATATTTAGCTTAGCATTTGCATTTAGATTGAATTCTGATTAATGGAAAATCGTGGGAAAACACTTTATCGAAAATTCATAATTGATATATAATATGTTTTTCATTATGTGGTGGGCCCTTCTATTTTTTAAACTCCACGACAATAGAATAGATTAAATAACGATTAAATATAAGCCCTATATAAATATATACTAGTGGACTAGCTAATAAAAATTGTTAAACCAAACGAAACCTACCTCAAAATATAAAAAGCGAACATGTTTTAAAAAAAAAATATTTCTAGAAGTAAAAGAAGACTTTATAGTCTTGTTAATCGAACCATATACCTGTATCTGGACAGATTTAATATATGCAGGAGTTTTATATTGTTATAATTGGTATTATAATAATATTAATGTAATCCTAATAATAATAACATCAATAGTTTTGTTTAATAGGCAGCGCTAATAATGGTTTTTATATGCTAACTTAATTACCTTCTTATCTACACAGCTACACATAGTAATTTGTAGGTGAGTTTTCCTCTGCAAATCCATATTTAGCTTAGCATTTGCATTTAGATTGAATTCTGATTAATGGAAAATCGTGGGAAAACACTTTATCGAAAATTCATAATTGATAAATAATATGTTTTTCATTATGTGGTGGGCCCTTCTACTTTTTTAAACTCCACGACCATAGAATTGAATAAACAACGATTATATATAGGCCTTATATATATATATATATATATATATATATATATATATATATATATATATATATATATATATATATATATATATATGATGATACGCATTCCTTCACGGATGGAAAATTATGATTAATATTTATTATCTGGAGTACACCCGTCCATTCTGCAGTGCATAATTTCGCAGTTCCGAAGTTTTGCTAGAATCTCATCTAGCATTGATGAGGTGAACCCAACCACAGTTGAGACGAGAATCTAGCGAAACTTCGGAACTGCGAATTTATGCACTGCAGAATGAACGGATGTACTCCAGATAATAACTATTCATATATATATACTAGTGGACTAGCTAATAAAAATTGTTAAACCAAACGAAACCTACCTCAAAATATAAAGACCGAACATGTTTTAAAGAAAATATTTCTAGAGCTAAAATAAGACTTTATAGTCTTGTTAATCGAATTATATAGCCTACCTGTATCTGGACAGATTTAATATATGCAGGGGTTTTATGTTGTTATAATTGGTGTTATAATAATATTAATGTAATCCTAATATTAATAACATAAATAGTTTTGTTTAATAGGCAGCGCTAATAATGGTTTTTATATGTTAACTTAATTACTTAAATAGTTTATGTTCCTAATTAAATCAAGTCCCTCATAACTTCAAGAAATAAAAGAACAGAAATTAAAATTTGTGTTGATGTTTTTGTAATAAATGTAAGCTGTCTTATTTGTGAAAAGTTAAATTACGTTGTTATTAAACAAGTATTTGTTGTTATATTTGTTTAATCTTCACTTTTTACACTGGTTTGCCCATTGATTTTTCAAAACTAGTAAGGCTGTAAGCTCTTTATATAATGTACACATTTTAGTTATTGTGATGATTTATACTACTGAAAAATAATACAGAGTGTATTAAACATGCATTAAACTTGTATTTCATAACTACTCTAGTTTAAAAAGTATGTAGTACGTGAACCTTTTGAAATTATAGTCATTGGCCAGGAAGCCACTAATCTTTCTTTGCCATCGATCATGTATTCTGTAGTACTTTAACATCAGGTCTCGTGCAACCCTCCAGACAGCGTTCGACTAGTCGGATTAGTAGCAAACTCGCAACGAGGATGTACTTCCACACGAAACAAGTTTGTAGGCGGTTTTCATTGAAGTTTCATAGTTTATGGATAGAAAATTTTCCAAGTCGTAGATTAAATGTTTTAGCTCGGTTTTCTGGCATAGAATAAGTTTAGTCTATATAATAATTCTTAGTATTGGCCTATACACTCATAAGTTTTTATAATGAACATAATATTGACAAATTAGTCGATTAACGTTTAATTAGATTAAACAGCGATGTTATTATCGTAATAACTTTAAGCCTAGTTTATAGTTTTATAGGTATTTAATTATACCCTATTGTATTTAATAGCAGTTCACATTATGAAATATTATGATTAAAATATTATTATATCCATGTGTTACACATAGCTTAGAAATGTGTAGACGTAACTGTAAATGCTAAGTTAAAATACACATCAACACTTTAATGATCAAAAATTATTTTAAGAATATGGTACCAAAAAGCACAGACACATTCAGTATGTATATATCAGCATAGGTTATACTTGAATTAAACACATGATAATAAACTTTTTACCTCTTATGGTTCACGTCATTACTTGGTGTTTATTGAGCTGCGGCCCATTTCTATTTTAACCTTAAAGTGTTGAGAGTAAGATACCGGCGAGGGTTAGGTTAAATTAATTTATGTTGATGTTATATGTAAAACATTATCTATAGTCATTTTTTATTAAGGATTTACATTGTGTAACGTACGAAAAAAGGGACTAAATGAGATTTTCGTACAGGAATTATTAAAAAGATTTTCAATACCAATTATATACCCATAGTAAATATGGGGCACCAAATTTTAAATATGTCTGCAATAAGCTAATAGCATTTTGAATTAAAACCGTTTGTAGTTCGGGCTGGTAATGTTTTACAACTAAAGATCATTTCACCTGAAAATCTACGTAATAGTAAAAGATACAATAAACCTATTTCAAATAACTAAACAAACAAAAGTCTCCTACAATTACACACCACATAAAGATGTTACGGTCTTTAGAATACCGAAACAAAAATTACAGTTAAATATCGAAATACAAAATAATATCTAAAATCAATATCTCAGATACAGACACCTTTTGTCGTGCCTACACTATATTATAAAAAGATATTCTATATATTGTGTCTACATGCAGAAATTCAATATAGGCGTAAACATTTTATAATTTTAATATTGCATTATTGTTTAGTAACAGATATCTGTTATTTGTAATTATTGTTGTAGATGGCGCATTAAAAAAAGTAGGCTACAGTGTAACATATTTTTAACGATCAAATTCAAGATATGGACGTGAGGAAAAACTAGTTGTACATTGGTTGAGCTTGCAACGTGGTACTTTATTGTGACATTAATTCTTAAGGAATCGTGTGATATTAAAGATTGCATCAATTTGTTACATAATTAAAGGTTGACCTGCAATGTCAAATGTTCAGTTGAAACAAGAATGATGTATTCGATAAATAATTTAAAAGACAAATGTTAATTCAAAGAAATCAAATTTTACTTCAACCAAAAAATTATAAAATTACAAACAAATTTACACTTGAAATGTTGACTTATGCTTACTGTACACATACTTAATTTGTGAGACCTTACTATATTAAAAAAATCTATGGCAGGGGGATATGATATTTAATTTGAAATCGCTTGACATATTTAAGACGCATTTAAGACTGCTATTAGACTTTAAATAACATTATTACATTGCACTAGTGATTTTAACACTTTAGTTACATAGAACAGAAAACCGGCATTGTAATGCCGTGAAAAGTTAAAGTTATTTTTTTGAATGTTATTATTTTTTAACACATAATGTTTTAAAGTTATAACTTAGCTGCATTTTAACCATGGTGATGTAACAAGGATTATTCCGGTACGGATCTCGCCATTTTGCGTCTGGTAGCGGTCTTCTAGGTATTTGCAATCTAACCCGGCGCTGTTTCTTAAGGCAGCAGCATCTCTTCTAACAAAAATAAAATTTAATTAAACCATTATACATAAAAGAAAAAACTAAAGGCATCCCTTGTTCGTCGCATCTCTAAAAGAGGTCCTTCTTGGCTCACATGTCGACGATACAGAAGGAGGAAGCAAGGCTAGCATGCGACCAACTAAGTTTCCGAACACCCGAACTGCGTAGCGCACATGGCAGTTCCTATTTTTAAAAATAGATATCAGGCTCATCCATAGACTTTAGTTTACAATTACAATTTTTTTTTTTTAATTTCTATTTTACCTTTTAAAATTTTTAACGTCCCGTTTGTTTTCTGAATCTGACATAATATGCAACATCACCTAAAATGATGTTACAAGTTTTTTTAAATAAGTTCTGAATGCAAGTTCTCAATGTAAAAAGATTTGAATGCAACCGTAGATTCGATACACGGGTTAGAGGGATAGTTTAGTTACTTTCGCGAGCCAAACAGAAAAGACACGAGTTTAAAAAAAGAGTCACCTCTTACAGCGAGTAATTTTTTATAAAGTAATAGGCGGGTCTGTAAACCATTAAGAAAATAGTTTTCTTTTTTTACACTCGACTCTTTTTAAATTTGAAAGTTATTTTAATCTACGTTTTAAAATAACACTTTGCTCCTACATAATAAAACAATTTGTTTATTTTTTAAAGACAATTTGTTTTTTCACTAAATAAAATATACTTCTCACATTATCAGCGACACCAGGGACTCTAATATACCTCTGCTTACTATGATTATTCCATTAACTATCTTGAAGAGAATTTAGAGAATCCAGATCCTTGAGGAAATGTTTGTAGACATCTAAAACAATTTTCTTCCAGTTTTGAAATGTAAGTGTTGTTGCTTATTTGGCTCATCTGAATGTCCCCAAAGATAAGTGAACATATTGATACTAAGCAGAGGTGGTGGTGTTATGTCAATACAATTATGCTATTACATGATATTTTTGGTGTCTAAAACAACAAGGTGAAGGTGGTATTTAACAATAAAATTAAAATAATATACGGGAATATAAAGATTCCTTTATTTATTGCCCAATGCATCAAAATAACTGAATGTCTCATTTATTTGTATAATTGTAGATGTCTACACTAATTTTTTTCCAAATTTGAAATATAACTCTTGGTCCTCATTTGACTCCTCTAAATTTTCCTAAAGGATATTGGAATATTCAATACTAAGCAGAGGTAGGTATTTGACACTAAAATTATGCTAATACACGAAAATCAAAGATCCCCACATTTATTGCACAATACATCAAAGCATCATTTAACCCTCGAGAGGGCGCATGCGAGTTTTTCTCTGCACGTATCATTATTTGTTAAGAAAACAGCTTTAAGTTGTCAGAAGTTTATTTACAGCTCGTCACTCCACAACCGGCATTATAGGAAACTTCCCAACCTATTTTTTTAAATTTTTTCCAAGTAGCATTAGTGTGAATTTAATCTTTGTCAATCGCGGGCAGATTGCATAGGTTTTGTCCGCAAGCGCCCTTTCGTGTAAGTTATTTGTACGGAGTTCCTTGTTTGCATTACAAAATTCTTTGTGGAGTTAAATTATTACTGTTTTTGTTGCTATTATTATTTTAATGTTGTGTGTCTTTTAATGTCTAAGTTTTACATTTTACGGTTGTCGTTAGACAGCTTTTTGGTGATTCTGATGAAAACGAGTCTCTTTGACACATGAGGAATCTGACGAAGAAGTCAATGAAACAAATGAAGACGTATTAGGTCAATCTGAAAATGACGAAAATGACCAATTTGTTGAAATGTTGTGTGATTTTGACGTGATAGAGAAAATCCCGCTAAAAATTCGCCAGGAAGCTGTTACAGTACAGTTTTGCAAAAGAAGAGATGCTTTTTTTAGTAAAACACGAAAAATGCTGTGGTATACTGGACGAGAAAGGCAAGGAGAACAGCAAAGAGAAACATAATTCTCATGAGAGTAGGTCATGTTCACGCTACACTAGTGGAGACTAGTAAGCTTAGAAATGAACAATTATAAATTGGTTTTTTAACAAAGACTGCAAGATTCTGCTGGAACCTGTTGTGTTATAAAGCCAATACTTTTTTCATCCACTAATTTTTAGGGTTATATGTTTTAGTAAAAATATTTCATATTTTCTCTAAATATTATATTGAATTTCATATTCTTGTATCACGATAATATATTTTATACGTTTGGACGTTGAATTACTTAATTACAGAAAAATAACACTCAAACACCTCCCCTGTAATGAAAACAGTGGTCTAGTATACATTGCTTACACGTTTTACCAATTCAAAATATTTTTAGAAATATGACGTTTAGCAAATTAAAATTGTACAATAATGATGTCTAAAATTATTTATAATGCATTTATTTAGTATTTAATTATGAAGTCACCCAAATATAAAATCGTAAACCGGTTACACTTTAAAGTGAATTTGTCCAGATAAACCTCCGCAAGCGCCCTCTCCAGTTTTAAACTCTATGCGAACTCTCGGAATGTTAATATACGTAGTTGATAAATTTACGTGGTATATAGTTTATTTTATATTAAATGTTTTTTTTTAAGTTTGGAAGTGCTTGACTTTTAAATCAAGCGCCTTGGCTAATATCAGGTTTACAAACCTGTTTGTCGTTAATAAATTAAATCTGCCTAACGCAGGACACAATATCTTACCACACTTTTACAGTTGCTAGGCAACGATATTTACTGAAGAGGTCAGATCCTCTACTTGAAAGTTATACTCGACAGGAGACTGACACATTAGATACACTATAAAAAAGCAACAATCATTGGTTGCAAGCAACTATCTCTCTCTCAATATAGACGGGCTCTACAATCTACGAAAAACCTAGGAACCAAAATATCGACTGTTTACTGTAAATACAAAATCACAAACGTGACCACTATAAACAGATATATTTAGCAACATCAGTAATTTTCCCTAAAATATGAGAAAGTGTTGGACGAATATTTAAAAGAAAGCAGAACTGTCTGGAGAATATCCGCACAGTGAGCCTATGGAAGGCCTACGCAAGGAAGCTTTTTCGAATTATTGTTTGCAATGAAGTCATGGTTGTAAAGTGGAAAACTTGAATTTCCCCTGTGAGGACAGATATTAATTAAATAACAACGAACACCACCTGATATTCGGTAATTTATTCCTCAAACAGTCTTCATCATGAGCGAGTATCTCTGATGAGTTCATCGAAAGTGATTAGTTCAGTTAATAGTCTAAACTATATCTAATCTCTCTAAACTGATGTAAATATAATGTTAGTAAATAGTTATAATTTTAATCATACTTGAATTTTGGATGTTACATTAGCTATAATCACTGATGATGACTGTGTTACCTAAACTCATTGTAGAAGAAATTATTGATTGTTTGTTGGTGTTCGTTAGTACGGTAAAACCCCTTTATCCGAACATGGAGGGAGGAGGAGGGGGTAATTGTTTTGTCAGAAAATACAACTACTGTAATATTTACAGTAAAACAAGTTTTATTTGTTTTACTTGAAGAAATATACTTACCATTTCCTATCCGAAATGGTTCGGCGCTAATTATTTTGGATAAGAGGGAGTTTTATTGTATTTAGTTATTACGATCTCCCCCTGTAGCGCTACGTAGTGATGGCAACAGCCGCAAAAGCCTAGCGTACTTTTACAGCGCGAGCCAAATTGACACCAGTGTAAGAACTGGAGGGGCTATTGGCATTAACATGATCACATGATAATAGTGTTACATATTATATTGTATGGGAGAAGAGTATTGTAAAGTGTAGGAAAGTGAAGATTAACTTAGAATATTTTAGGATGACAATTTGGTAATTGTTACCGCCTAATCACAATGAATTTACATTTTTGTACAAGTACTGTTGTGTTGTGCTGTTTTAGATCGATTTTAAATAGTCTAGACGAACATTTAAGAAACAAAACATAGATATGCATTAAAAAACTTTTAAAGCATATTTAACTTTATTTTTAAAATATTTATTTTGTTTCACAGGTTGCTGAAATAAATGTCTACTCACATACATATTCTTTGTCTCAACCAATCTTCGAAATTTCTCATTTCAACATAACCTTTTATAAAGCTCTTGTAGAACAGGTTCGTTTCAGATGAGCAACGAAAAAACTACTTTTTAAAATAAAGCAATTAATTAAATTGTATGTTTGCCAATTACAAATTATTTTATTTAAATTTCTAAATCAATAGACATTATTTTGTAAATTATTTTTTACAAATATTTAACCATTTTAAATATTTAACATTTTAAGTAAAATGTTAGTTATAAGCAGTGATGGACGACGAAAATTAATTATTTGCGTTGTATTTTGTGAATAAATGATGTATAAATTTATACGGTTTAATTTTCTTATTTAAAGAGGAAATCCATCGTCCAAAAATTCAAAACTGTGCACTATAACGAGGACCCTTCAAATTCTAAAACTTAAATTGTGGTATACGCGTAAAATAATTTGTCATATTAGTAAGTAATGTATGGTTTGCTACCCCCTTACTTCAAGGTGGAAACT
Organism: Prosapia bicincta; assembly: GCA_036971475.1. Lineage (NCBI taxonomy): Eukaryota > Metazoa > Arthropoda > Insecta > Hemiptera > Cercopidae > Prosapia > Prosapia bicincta. The sequence continues at coordinate 25,873,616 of JBAIZL010000003.1, forward strand.
GTTCTTGCATATGAAAATTAGATTTGATGCTATCACAAGTTTATTACAAGTACATTCAAGAAGTGTTTTATTTTTATTTAAGATACAAAAAGTAAGGCTATCAACATGTTAAAGTTCGTAGGTCCCGGCGAATCTCAATCAACTTATTTATATTAATATTTTGTTTGGAACAAAGCTGTAAAGAAATAAAACAAGTATTACAAGTCTGTTTTAATCGCGATAAACAGGAAACAATTATTGAATAAAAGTATTATTAA
>JBAIZL010000003.1:25878872-25886372 GCA_036971475.1 Prosapia bicincta
AAATAACCGGGGGGAGGATAGCCTAACTAGAACCTTTTGTACTTTAATAGTCATGTAGTTAAATATAGTGAAAACATTCGTAAAATGCTACATTTCGAGGTTTCCAACTTATTGTTGAAAATGTACATATTGTTTTTTTTTTATCAAAACTAAATAGCTCATCGCATTGCTAAATAACTATTAAAACTATATAAAAGTCACATCATTCTACTCTAGAATTAGTTACTTTCTTGGTCGTGCATTAATTTCTATTAGCCAAAGTATATGAATATTTTCACTACAATTGATTTACAATGGGCGACGAATATTTATTAATATTGATTTGTTTACGTTAAGAGCACTGTTAGTTGGAGCCCAACGCGAAGCGTTAAGTTATAATGTCTCTCTCTTTCATATATTATTTTGCGTGTAATCTACGATTTAAGTTTAAGAATTTGAAGGGACCTCTTTATTATAACAACCGATGAGAGGGCCCTTGCAAAATGTTTTTTGGGAACCACTGGCCTACATACTTCTCACGTTTACTTTATAGAAATATAATTTGAGATACTATAATACTAAAAATATGGTTTTCTAGTGATATCATTCAGTTATATCAAACCATTCTTTACATTCTAGATGACCCATTACCTACGTGTACATATCTGTGTGTATATATATATATATATATATATATATATATATATATATATATATATATATATTTATATATATATATATATATATATATATATATATATATATATTTATATTTATGCAGCCCTCTCCTATGGGCTGCATTTCCTTGACGTGGTGGAGAGGCTTAATCCGCGCGTTGGGGGACTGGTGGAGTGGAGCTGTACGTATGTGGCTCCCTGTAAACGAGAAGTCCAGGCAAATGGGTGAGGGCATGAAGGCAGCTCAAAAAAAAAGCCAGTCCTAGCGCTTGAAGGGTTGTTATCTTCCCGGCTCTCACCCTGCCCTTCCCTTGTGGGCGGCAACCAAGAAGCAAACCTATCCAGGTTCGTGGTCTGGATGGGTACATACACCACCGATCTGAATTTGTTATGAGATCCGTGCCGATGTCGATTCGTGGATTTCAGGGTAAGGAGGGTCTTTAACGGAGCCTCAGGGGCACCTGGCGCCACCCCTGAGTACTTGAAGTCACCTTACCGCCGTATGCGAGGCTCAGCGGTGGTGGACCTTTATTTCCCTAGCTGCTCTTGGGAATACACATGGCAGACAAAAACGAAATAATTTAAATGGTCATGGCTTAGAACCTACGGACAAATGTGCCCCAATGGATGTGACTTCGGCCCCCGTAGAGACAGATGGAAAACCAGTTACGTGGGGTACAAAGGAGAAAAGCACTCTTGCCTACCATGAGGAAGCAAAAGAGTGGCGAGAGTGACGGTGCTCGTACCACCACCAAAAAGGGAGGCCACTCATCCTGAGGTCAAACTCATGGTGTTGCAGAACCCAGAAATTGACACTTCGAAGTGGAAGATCCTACAGTGAATTGAGCGAGGACCTTCAAGCCTCCTTTACCTAGGATTGGATGAGGCATCAGTCAGACATTTCAAGGCAAGAGATGGGACGGCCTTCCTGGGGACTGGAGAGGTCACGTTTAGGTGGACCTCTAAGGACCCGGAAGAGAAGGGCGAGAGGGAGAATCAGGAAAAGGCGTTTGGGTCAGTTGGATCCTGCAAATTATCTTGTACCACAGTAAAAGCATCTCGGTGGTCCTAAACAGGTTCTTAAATGTGAGGCACACATTACCAGCCCTTGCGCTGGTGCAAGAACCGTGGCTGAATAGGAAACGTATAAGGAGTCTGGCTGCAACTGGGCGCATCTACGTAAGTGGGGAACATGAGGTACACAGGGCATGTGTGATAGTTAGAGGACTAGAAGCTACGCTGATTCAAGAATTCTCAACCAGGGACCTTGTGGTGGTTAGAATTTGAGATAAGTGGGAGCAGGGAGTTCATCTTTGCCTCCATTAAATGCGCCCACAATAGAGAATCGCCCCCTACAAAATTACGTAAGTTAGTTCGGTACTGCAGGGAGAGGAATATAGGAATCTTAGTAGGCTGTAATGCCAATGCTCATAATGAGGTGTGGGGCAGCACAGACACAAATGAGCGAGGTGAGGAGCTTCTAGCCTTCTTGATTGAAGAAAACCTTGTGGTTTTAAACACAGGTGCCGAGCCAACATTTGTCATTTCAGACAGAAGGGAGGTTCTAGATATCACCTTCTGTAATAGACAATGGTAAGGTGGGTGCATGACTGGCAGGTTTCGGTCGAGCTCTCCATGTATGATCACCGGATCATTACTGCTACGATGAGGGGGAGTTGTCCACTATGTGGTGTAGCTTAGGAACCCGAGAAGGACAAACTGGAAAGGTTTTAAGTCCTCGGTGAGGAAGCGGATGTCAGACTTACGTGTTATGTATGGTACATCAAACGAACTGGAAAATACTGAGGCCTACACATTAAGACTGCAATTTACACGTTTGAGGAAAATTGCTCTCCCTCGTGGATAAACACTGGGCGTGGTAAGCTTAAGTGGAACAGCGAGTTACAGTCAACACAGAAAGAAACTAGAAGGCTCTTTAATAGATCAAGGAAGAAGAATACGGTAGACACCTGGCAGGCATATATAAAGACAGCCAGTGTCTCTATAAAAATCTTATAAAAGAGGTTAAACGTGTTTCTTGGGAAAAGTGGCTCTCAGAGATAAGCACACTGAGTAACACTGCTAGACTGTTTAAGGTATTAGCAGATGGACCGAGGGGAGACCCTACGTTTGTCAAGAAGGCTGATCGTAGCTTTACTGATACCCCGGAGGAAACCCTGCTTATGAGGAACAGTTATCCCGATATTAGACTGGTAGGAGACGGTGCTCAAAACCTCCGCCATACTGTGCTAAGGACAGACTAGCCTTTTAAAGCGCCTGGATTAGAAATTATTTCTCCAGCATTACTACAAAATTGCTTGTAGGAGGATATAGGGATACTGACAGGATTACCCAGGGCCTGTGTTGCCCTAAGTTACACGCCCGGGCAACGGCTCAAAATGAACATTATCTTTATCCCAAAACCGGGGAGGAAAGGTTACACAGAGGTAAAGGACTTCAAACCTATCAGCCTTACATCTTTCTTGTTAAAGACACTGGAAAGGCAGGTGGACCTCTACTTGAAGGAGGGACATCTGAAGCACTGTCGCTTCATCAGGACCTACACGCCCACCAAATTGGTACGTCAGTAAAGACTGCGCTGTTGTCGGTTGTGAACTTTATTGGGATATGTTTTGGGGCTGCTCTTGATGTGTAAGAGGCTTTTAATATTAACTCTAGAATGACCATCAAGAGAGCAGCTATGGATCACAGGATCTCTGATGGAATTATACATTTTATTATGAGTTCCTTGGAAAACCGTATAAGTACTGCATGGATGATCTCGGAGAGCTGCCCGCAGGGTGGAGTGTTACCTCCTCTACTGTGGAGCCTTGTCGTGGATGAACTACTAAGGATGCTCAGTGGAATGGGTGTCAAGGTGGTAGGATATTCGGACGACATAGCTATCCTTGTTAGGTTGTATTTCAAGAGGCCCTCAAAGACCTGCATCAGGAGGCACTCAAGGTAACAGAAGCATGGTTGCAGGGAAAAAGCACTAAGCAATCAAGGAGAGAAATCTGTGGCACTCATCTTCACTAGGCGATATAAGACTAAATCGCTGGAGATGATTGAAATTTGTAATACTAAAATAAGCTACGTTGAGAGCTCTAAATATCTGGGAGTTATTCGGGATAGGAAGCTACTCTGGGGTGTGCATTTGGAGAATAAGTGCAAAAAGCCATAGCTACGTTATGGCAATGCAGAGGAGCGATAGGCATGAGATGGGGTTTGAGTCCACGTCAGATGAACTGGATTTATTCTGCCATTGTGGTGCCGAGGTTAGTCTTTGCCTCAATAGTTTGGTGGGACAGGGCACAGAAAGAAACAAGGAGAAGCACGCCATGTGCGGCTATAAGGGTTACGTTGGGTTTCCCATCCTTAAGTCTTCAAATTAGGATGAAGGCAATGAAAACTGCATACCGGCTAAATTGTACCGGGCTGTGGAAGACAAGTAGCAAACATCATAAACAGCACATTGAGGATTCACTGAAGGAGAACCATAGGAGATTCTCTATGGATAGAACCTCAGGATAAGATACTGTCTCTTTAAAGGGAAAAAGGAAACTACAAAATCCATATTCCAAGAGAGGCATGGACAGAGTGTAGACCCAAACATGGTGAAATCTGGTTCACGTATGGGTCCAAGTTGAAGGAAAGTGTGGGAGCAGGATTTAGTGGACCGAACCACCAAGACAGATTTTGTCATCGCCTGGAAAACTACAACTCTGTTTTCCAGGGAGAGGTGCCAGCGAAAAACTATGTGCTGATGAAATGACAGAGTTGGTAAGAGGGGCAAGACCATCTGGATTTTCTCGGACATTCAGGCAGCTCTGAAGGCTTTAGGTAAGGCCAGTACCAGCTCTAATCTGGTGGCTGAGACTATAGCTTCTCTATCAGAGCTGAGTAATTCGTTCAACCTAACCTAGATTCCAGGATATTCTGGCTGGATAGGGAATGAGAGAGCTGACGCCTTAGCAAAACAAGGGTGTATAACCCAAGAGTTGCTGAGGGCGTTGGGCATAGCGCCTCAGGAGGGGCACAAGAGGATCACGGCGCATATAGACAGTTTGTGCAGGGAAGAATGGTATGCAACCTTGGGGTGTAACAAATCCAAGGTACTGTAGGGTTGCTCGGGAGACTTGTAGGGCAAAGAACTACTCTCCTTAAGTCGACCTCAACTCAGAGTTACTGTAGAGCTGGTCACAAGCCATGGGAATCTGAGGGGGTTCCAAGAAAAAATTAGAAAATCTAGGTCCCCTGTTTGCAAGAGATGCGACGAAGACCAAGAGGGAAACCCAATCCACGTACTCTGAGTGCCCTGCTTTGGGAGCTGCAAGGAGAAAGTGGTTTGTTTGGCAGGTATGTAAACCAGAGAATATCAGAAGATTTAACATCAGGTGAGTACTTGATTTCTGCAAAGAGGTAGTTAACCAATAAGCTAGTCCTGTGGTAGGAAGAGAGGTACAAAAGCCGCAGCTAAGTGCTCTACACCGATACTTTTCAGTACTCTACTAGCCCTACGAGTTTTAGTAATAATAATAAATAATACCCTGCAAGCCTAGATTCAAAACTTTCAGATGATCAAACACATCATCTAAGTAAGCAGACTCGCAAAAGCCAAGAAATGTTTAAGAATATCTGTATAAGTGGTATCAAGTAGGAAGATTCTACCCTCATCTTTAACATCAAAAAACTGTTTCAATATACCACCTCGAGAGAGCCACCTTACTTCGGTATGAAGTTGATCATTCTCACAGCCCAAAAAAAGAAAACTATCTAGACTGCAAAGTTCGAGTTTAATGTATTTAATAATTGGAACTATTTCATTGAGAGTTTTCTATAGCATTTCAAACAATCTGATGCCTACTAAAACTTTTCGATGAATGCAACTGTCAGATATAGGCCCAGTGAATGTGTTAAATAAAAATAAATTCATTTCAGTGACAACTTACAGACCTCTAATATATTGCCCGCGGACCCCTAGGGGTCCGTAAACCACTTGATAACCCCTGGAGAAGGCACCTGTAGCGTGTCATCACTTTTTCGATGGCGATGTTACACTCCTTAGCTGCCAACGAACGAAGCCATGTATTTAGTTTCTTCATATTTTTCAAAATATTTTGAGCACTAACATTCCTTTTTGGAAATAAAACGATATAGATCCCAAGCTAGGGCTGAAAGATTAAAATATCTAGGCTAATATCTATAAATATGTAGAGGGCGCCGTGAGCGTGAGTTTGAGGAAGTAAAGCATCTATTGCAATAGAAAATAATATCCATTCATAATTTGAAGAATTTATAAAAATAAATAAATGTTTACTAACATATAAATACAAAGTGTATATTAAATCATTATTACAAGTCAATATTAAAATCATTCATGCTAGATAAACCCGTACAACAATGAAAAATAAATTTAATTTACACTACCATAGTTACGTTAAAACATGTTTCATTATATTTTCTTGAAATAAGAACAAAAAATATGAAACTGAAAAATATTTGGAAACTTTGTAAGTATTTAGTAACTTAATTAACGGAATTCCTACTTATAACACAATACATTCCGATCTTACCGCCTGAGTGTATCAATAAGTACGAACACCCGTGGTGGAAGTGAGGTTCGGTTATTTATGATTGCCGACACTTACAATTGCTTAGGACAGCTTAACTACAGCCTTATGTAGGCCTATATTTCGGATAAATAGAATTCTTTGAATGTTTCCACCTTATTACCGGAAATGTGCATAGTATTTTATTCAATAAAACTAAATAACGTAGTTTGGTATTTTGTTCCCGTTTTTAAAATAAAGTTAAACGGTTTACTCTAGTTTTAGTTTAGTAATTGTAGGCATGTAAATTATTTATTATCTATTAGCAAAAAGCCTTTGTATCAATTCACTTGGGCTATTACACCTTGTCTCCCTTCCCATGTAGAACCGTGTTTCACGCCCTCACAAATGTCTCTTACCACCGAACAATTCCTTCACCACTTACTTCATATGTCTAGGTGGCATATTTATATCAACGATAAATCTATTCCTTTTTTAACTACTCTTTTCCCTTACATTGAAAACAGGCAAAGCAAGAGTAGCCTAAAAATATGTGATAGTGGAATATGTGAAAATATTCCAAACACTTAGTTTAGATTTTAATCCTAAGATAAAAGGTTTCACAGATAATACTCATGAGACATAGATCCTAATTAGATTGCTTCATTGTATTTAGTGTAAACATGTCCCTTGGAACTTCTATCTAGGTATAGGCTTATGAGCGTGCACATAAGCTCATGTAAATTGCCTAGACAATATTGCCTATGAACAAAACGTTTTTTCTTAGAGTATTTAAATATATTTTATATTTTCCTTTAAGTTTAGCTTAAGAAAAAAATTGTGATGAATTTAGAACACCTTTCTACCAATACAAATTTTATCAAGAAAAGTATTTTGCATCATAGCAAATAGTTTAGTTAAATTCGCCATCATTTATGAGACTTTTAGTGTGCTAAAAGTCTTAATAAGAACATGTTTTCTCTCATTTCATGGTTTTCGGCATTGACTTGACGATACCCTTCCCATTCTGTACAAACGTTTTCACTTCCCTACAATTTGTGCTACATCTAGAATATAGTTTTTTTAAGGATTTTTTCCTGTTTCAAACTATTATCATACGGCATTTATCATTTCCCCTTTTCCAAGTATTCTTCTCCTTACATACTACTCGACAAATATTCCTTACATGCAGATCTCTCTATACAAGTTTATACAGATACGCATTTCGTCTTATATTCTGGAAAGAGTGTCTTTGCCTCACAAATTAAAATACATTTCCTTAACATGAACTA
>JBAIZL010000003.1:25891372-25901372 GCA_036971475.1 Prosapia bicincta
TGGTGGAGGTAAGCAAAACTTTTACTACCACTGTGTGTTGTGTGTGTGTGTGTGTGTGTGTGTGTGTGTGTGTATAGATATTTCATTACTGTTTACAACATTCTCCTGTAACAGTCACCATATGCTCTTTGAATTTAGTAATAAACACTTAAACGTTAACAGTTACTTCTTGTTAAAACCAAAAGAGGTGCCATAATTTCATCTTGCGATCAACAAGCTTTTGTGTGTGTAAGATTTTGTTTTAAGATAACAGTGTTACATTTTATAATGTTGGCGAGAAGAGAGTTGCAAAGTGTATCCAAGTGAAGGTCCTATTTCTTAGAACATTTTAGGATAACTGTTACTTGTTACCTAAATCGCAATGACTTACATTGTGCTGTTTTACATTGTTTTTAAATAGTCTAGACGAATATTTAAAAAAACATTACATAAATATTTATTAAAATGCTGTTGATCCGCATTTAAATTTATTTTTAATATTTATTTTCTATTCACAGATCGCTGAAATGAATGTCTGCCCGCATACATGTTCTTTGTTTCGACCAATCTTCGAAATTTTCCCTTTCGACACAACCTAGTCTAAATCTCTTGAAGAACAGGGTCATTTCAGGTGAGCAACGAACAAAATTACTTATTAAATAAAGCAATTCATTAAACTGTATGTTTGCCAATTCCAAATTACTTTTATTTAAAATTCTAAATCAATATACATTATTTTGTAAATTATTTTTTTACAAATATTTCAACATGTTTAATATTTAACATTTTAAGTAAAATGTTAGTTATAAGCAGTGATGGACGACGAAAGTTAATTATATGCGTTGTATTTCGTGAATGAATTGCGGTGATGTTTAAATTTATACGGTGTAATGTTCGCAGCATCAAATGTTTGCACTACACGTTTTTTATTTAAGTACGATGTTTTCAGAAAACCACGAAGCATTGCCCAGTACTGTCAAATTATGAGGATTTCCTCAAGAAAGTGTTTATTCTTGCAGATTAGAGATCGTGTTAGTTTTCACTGAAGGTACAGACACAGGCAAAACTAATTTCAGTAATTTTAATCGTTTATTAAATGTTTATAGAAAATTATTTAGAGCAATAAAATCTAATAAAATCGGCAGCATTCGACTTGAGCCTTGATCCGAATAAAGAGAGAGGTTTTCTTGATTAAGCATTTCACTTTATCAAAACATTTATACATTGAAAAATTTTCGGTTAGGATTTGTTGCCTACAGATATCCTACGGGGGTAAAGCTAGCTTTACCCTCACACGTTATTACGTCACAAACGTCTTTCTGATAAACCTGGACTTTTTAGTCACAAGAATTGTCAATGTTTAGTTTGCCTTGCATTTATATTATCTACTGGATAACAAACCAAAATTCTCAAAGTATATGAAATTCATTTTGTGAAAATATCTAAGAACGGAAGATTTAATATATAACATTGACTAGGGGCTTTTAGGGGCAAATGCCCCTATTCGTACTGATATATAAATTTTGTACAATTTTGTTTTTAATACAAATTAAATTTAACATAATTTTAACATAAATTTAACATAAAGTTTTTCAAACCAGAATTTCCTTTTAAACCATATTTTTTGTGAATGCGTTTTGTTTAAATATTTGTTTGTTTACAAAATCATACTCAGTTGTTTTTCATTGCAATGTTTGTCTTAGGGAGATTTTTGATAATTTTAATTTTCTAAAATTCTTATAAATGTTGTAAATGAAGAAAATCCTATGTTTTCCTCCGCTCCTTTCTGTCGATACCTAAAATTCGAGCCACCAGGATTACGAAATTATATATTAAGATGTTTACACTCGTGCATCAGTTTTCGACGATAACTTCTACACCTTGTAGCTCGCTGTTAAAACACAAAAATATGTAACTTATTTTGTATTTGATACTATCGTCTACAATTGTTCGAGACACTTTTTACTATAAAGGTTTTAAGGCGAATTTCTAGCTTTCTTATTTGAATATGTTGGTTTGAAAACTATAGAAAATGTATTATAATACCGTCGTTTCTGAGGCACAACTGATAAACCTCTAACAACCATACGGATTTAGAGGAACTTCTATAGATAAGTGGTAAAATTGGAAATAATATATATATATATATATATATATATATATATATATATATATATTTATTTATTAAATAAAAAATATATGAATATATTTTAATAATATATGCAATAAAAGAATTCTTGTTTTTGAAATATCTTCAATTTATTAAATATACTACAAGAAACATATCACCATATTTAATATATATATATATAAATATCGCAATATGTATTCTTGTGTATTAATAAAGAACTAAGTCAAAATACAAATACAAACTTATAATTGAATTTACAATTTAATTTATAATTTAATTATAATTCTTGTATTTGTATTTTGAATTAGTAGCAAATATATATATATATAAAGTTGACAACATTGTTTGTTAGATCTAGCTAAGACTTGTATGGTCGTTTTTCTTTATTAATATATTATAATATTTCAAGTTTCAATTCAAAAGGTAAATTTTAACTAATAAGAGAAACATTTGCTAGTGAGACAGATGAGCTTGCATGTTTACCACAAGCATGCCTGTTTCAAGTTGTATTTTATTAAAGGTACAACGCAAGTCATTAGTAACAAGTTTGTTCCTTTATTTTGTTTTTATTTCAACAAGCGCTGAAAATGTTTTTGTACAAGTAGGTGCTTGAAAAAGGCAAGAATAATCGAAGAGCTGCCTGTGATACACTTTTAAGTGTTTTATCCAAAATCAAGATTTGTTCATTGTAGCGCTGTTGACACAATGAACAGCAAACATTTGTTCCGTGACACTTTCGTACAACTATTCTTTTCAAGATGTCATGTTGATTTAATTTCAAATTTACAAAATTGGTACAGCCTTTACGGTACTTATATTTCTTTTATAAATGAATACATTTCTTTAAATTTCTGAATATCATGTTCAATAACATTACCTAAGTAAATAAATCTGCGGTTTAAATTTAGTTTTATATTTTGATAGATTGTGTACTTAAATTTTAACAAATTGCGAATTTACCTTACTATTTTCCAACTGCCCTCTCGCCCCCTGACTTTGCTTCACGACCCCCCCCCACCCCTCAGTTTGGAAACTTATGATTTATAGGAACCACTATAGATAAGCGATAAAATTGGAAATAAATATATATGTTTTTTACTTGTAGCAGATATCAGAGCCTAAACGCAAAATATCATATTTTAATTTTTGGCTATACAGAGATAATTAAAAGATATTCCTTTAGAGCAGTGGTTCCCAACAAAATGTTTTCAAGGACCCCCTCATCACTTGTTTCATTGACAAGGACTCCTCAAACTCTTAAACAATATGAGGTATTCTTAAACCATGTCAGGACTGGGCCGTATGTCATAATTTCTCCCCAGCTGCCTCACCCCTAACCTTTCGCGAAAGATCAGTATCGTGTTCTCAAAACTAGATTTTAATTTTGCGTTTTTTATTTTGCCGTAAAACCTACACGGATCGTTATTTTGTTTTACTTTTCAGAAGAAAGAACTTATGATAATATAGTAGGGATGGAACGACTCCTAATCTTTTCGATCCCGTTACCAATATGATTCTATATTTTTTTTCGATTTTAGATTCTTAGTTCGGTTCTCGATTTTTTAAAGTTATATAGGGCTACATGATATTCTTCAATTAATAATTAGATAACATCTTGATCATATGATAAAGCCTTTTAAAAGTTTTAATGTAATAGGCTACACGAAACTTTCATTTTATGATTTATGAATAGAAATTTCTGAAACAATGACAAACATATCGGATAAAAGTGACAAATAAATAGATTAGATGCTTCCGATACTCTTTGTGGCTGCGTCATAAACAATAATCATATTTTCGTTATCTCAAATTCACCATTTGCTTTAATCGTTTAATTCATTCAAAGCAACTAATCCATAAATAAGACAAGTTGATTGATTATTCTCCGATAAATTACGCCGTAAACAAATTTTAACAGTGGAAAAAAAATTAGAATTGGAATCGGCACTTTAATCAATACAGAATCGACTATCGACTATTACTCAATACAACGATTCCTGGAATCGAGATTCGGAATAGGAGCATACCTATAATATAGTGTTGTTCGGTCTGGGCAATGATTTAGCTATAGAAATTTCATTATATGTAAAAATTATTTTTTGTAATAAGAGCATGAAATAGTAATGTGATCGTAAATTTATCAAAGTGTGATGCATTTTAATTCCATACAATTTAGGTTATAATAAACGACACGAAGTTATAATAAATTTATTTATTCTGATTTAGCTGCCACCAGAGTCATCGAAATTCTTCTTGCTATCACGCCGGCCTAGGATCGGCACGTTTTCGGCCTTATTATCAAAATTGTATGTATATATATATAGCCCTCTGTGTGTATATATATATATATATAGCCCTCTCCTATGGGCTGCATTTCCTTGACGTGGTGGAGAGGCTTAATCCGCGCGTTGGGGGACTGGTGTAGTGGAGCTGTACGTATGTGGCTCCCTGTAAACGAGAAGTCCAGGCAAATGGGTGAGGACATGAAGGCAGCTCAAAAAAAAGGCCAGTCCTAGCGCTTGAAGAGTTGTTATCTGCCCGGCTCTCACCCTGCCCTTCCCTTGTGGGCGGCAACCAAGAAGCAAACCTATCCAGGATCGTGGTCTGGATGGGTACATACACCACCGATCTGAATTTGTTATGAGATCCGTGCCGATGTAGATTTGTGGATTTCAGGGTAAGGAGGGTCTTTAACGGAGCCTCAGGGGCACCTGGCGCCACCCCTAAGTACTTAAGTCACCTTACCGCCGTAAGCGGGGCTCTGCGGCGGTGGACCTTTATTTCCCTAGATGGTCTTGGGAATACACATGGCAGACAAAAACGAAATAATTTAAATGGTCATGGCTTAGAACCTACCGACAAATGTGCCCCAATGGATGTGACTTCGGAGCCCGTAGAGACAGATGGAAAACCAGTTACGTGGGGCACAAAAGAGAAAAGCACTCTGGCTTGCCTACCATGAGGAAGCAAAAGAGTGGCGAGAGTGACGGTGCTCGTACCACCATCAAAAAGGGAAGCCACTCATCCTGAGGTCAAACTCATGGTGTTGCAGAACCCAGAAATTGACACTTCGAAGTGAAAGATCCTACAGTGAATTGATCGGGGACTTGCAAGCACTACCTAGGATTGGATGAGGCATCAGCCAGACATCTCAACACAAGAGATGGGAAGGCATTCCTGGGGACTGGAGAGGTCACGTTTAGCTGGACCTCTAAGGACCCGGAAGAGAAGGGCGAGAGGGAGGATCAGGAAGAATCTCGGTGGTCCTAACCAGGTTCTTAAATGTGAGGCACACATTACCAGCCCTTGCGCTGGTGCAAGAACCGTGGCTGAATAGGAAACGTATAAGGGGTCTGGCTGCAACTGGGCGCATCTACGCAAGTGGGGAACATGAGGTACACAGGGCATGTGTGATAGAGGACTAGAAGCTACGCTGATTCAAGAATTCTCAACCAGGGACCTTGTGGTGGTTAGAATTCGAGATAAGTGGGAGCAGGGAGTTCATCTTTGCCTCCATTAAATGCGCCCACAATAGAGAATCGCCCTCTGCAAAATTATGTAAGTTAGTTCGGTACTGCAGGGAGAGGAATATAGGAATCTTAGTAGGCTGTAATGCCAATGCTCATAATGAGGTGTGGGGCAGCACAGACACAAATGAGCGAGGTGAGGAGCTTCTAGCCTTCTTGATTGAAGAAAACCTTGTGGTTTTAAACACAGGTGCCGAGCCAACATTTGTCACTTCAGACAGAAGGGAGGTTCTAGATATCACCTTCTGTAATAGACAATTTTAAGGTGGGTGCATGACTGGCAGGTTTCGGACGAGCTCTCCATGTTTGATCATAGGATCATTACTGCTACGATGAGGGGAGTTGTCCACTATGTGGTGTAGCTTAGGAACCCGAGAAGGACAAACTGGGAAGGTTTTAAGTCCTCGGTGACGAAGCGGATGTCAGACTTACGTGTTATGTATGGTACATCAAACGAACTGGAAAATACTGAGGCCTACACATCAAGACTGCAATTTACACGTTTGAGGAAAATTGCTCTCCCTCGTGGATAAACACTGGGCGTGGTAAGCTTAAGTGGAACAGCGAGTTACAGTCAAGACAGAAAGAAACTAGAAGGCTCTTTAATAGAGCAATGAAGAAGAATACGGTAGACACCTGGCAGGCATATAAAGAGAGCCAGTGTCTCTATAAAAATCTTATAAAAGAGGTTAAACGTGCTTCTTGGGAAAAGTGGCTCTCAGAGATAAGCACACTGAGTAACACTGCTAGACTCTTTAAGGTATTAGCAGATGGACCGAGGGGAGACCCTACGTTTGTCAAGAAGGCTGTTGGTAGCTTTACTGACACCCCGGAGGAAACCCTGCTTATGAGGAACAGTTATCCCGATATTAGACTGGTAGGAGACGGTGCTCAAAACCTCCGCCATACTGTGCTAAGGGCGGACTAGCCTTTTAAAGCGCCTGGATTAGAAATTATTACTCCAGCATTACTACAAAATTGCTTGTAGGAGGATATAGGGATACTGACAGGATTACTCAGGGCCTGTGTTGCCCTAATTTACACGCCCGGGCAACGGCTCAAAATGAACATTATATTTATCCCAAAACCGGGGAGGAAAGGTTACACAGAGGTAAAGGACTTCAAACCTATCAGCCTTACATCTTTCTTGTTAAAGACACTGGAAAGTCAGGTGGACCTCTATTTGAAGGAGGGACATCTGAAGCAGTGTCCGCTTCATCAGGACCTACACGCCCACCAAATTGGTACGTCAGTAAAGACTGCGCTGTTGTCGGTTGTGAACTTTATTGGGATATGTTGTGGGGCTGCTCTTGATGTGTAAGAGGCTTTTAATATTAACTCTAGAATGGCCATCAAGAGAGCAGCTATGGATCACGGGATTTCTGATGGAATTATACATTTTATTATGAGTTCCTTCGAAAACCGTATAAGTACTGCATCATGGATGAGGTGTACGATAAATGGGATGATCTCGGAGAGCTGCTCGCAGAGTGGAGTGTTATCCCGTCTACTGTGGAGCCTTGTCGTGGACGAACTACTAAGGACGCTCAGTGGAATGGGTGTCAAGGTGGTAGGATATTCGGACGACATAGCTATCCTTGTTAAGGGGCATTTGAAGAGGTCCTCAAAGACCTGCTTCAAGAGGCACTCAAGGTAACAGAAGCATCGTTGCAGAGAAAAAGCACTATGCAATCAAGGAGAGAAATCTGTGGCACTCATCTTCACTAGGCGATATAAGACTAAATCGCTGGACATGATTGAAATTTGTAATACTAAAATAAGCTACGTTGAGAGCTCTAAATATCTGGGCGTTATTCGGGATAGGAAACTACTCTGGCGTGATCATTTGGAGAATATGTGCAAAGAAGCCATAGCTACGTTATGGCAATGCAGAGGAGCGATAGGCATGAGATGGGGTTTGAGTCCACGTCAGATGAACTGGATTTATTCTGCCATTGTGGTGCCGAGGTTAGTCTTTGCCTCAATCGTTTGGTGGGACAGGGCACAGAAAGAAACAAGTAAAAGAGCTGGACCGCGTGTAGGGGCTCTTCCTTAGAGGGATAACAGCTACAAGGAGAAGCACGCCATGTGCGGCTATAAGGGTTATGTTGGGTTTTCCATCCCTAAGTCTTCAAATTAGGATGAAGGGAATGAAAACTGCATACCGGCTAAATTGTACCGGGCTGTGGAAGACAAGTAGCAAACATCATAAACAGCACATTGAGGATTCACTGAAGGAGCTATGGATAGAACCTCAGGATAAGATACTGTCTCTTAAAGGGAAAAAGGAAACTACAAAATCCATATTCCTGCAAGAGAGGCATGGACAGAGTGTAGACCCAAACATGGTGAAATCTGGTTCACGTATGGGTCCAAGTTGAAGGAAAGTGTGGGAGCAGGATTTAGTGGACCGAACCACCAAGACAGATTTTGTCATCGCCTGGAAAACTACAACTCTGTTTTCCAGGGAGAGGTGCCAGCGAAAAACTATGTGCTGATGAAATGACAGAGTTGGTAAGAGGGGCAAGACCATCTGGATTTTCTCGGACATTCAGGCAGCTCTGAAGGCTTTAGGTAAGGCCAGTACCAGCTCTAATCTGGTGGCTGAGACTATAGCTTCTCTATCAGAGCTGAGTAATTCGTTCAACCTAACCTAGATTCCAGGATATTCTGGCTGGATAGGGAATGAGAGAGCTGACGCCTTAGCAAAACAAGGGTGTATAACCCAAGAGTTGCTGAGGGCGTTGGGCATGGCGCCTCAGGAGGGGCACAAGAGGATCACGGCGCATATAGACAGTTTGTGCAGGGAAGAATGGTATGCAACCTTGGGGTGTAACAAATCCAAGGTACTGTAGGGTTGCTCGGGAGACTTGTAGGGCAAAGAACTACTCTCCTTAAGTCGACCTCAACTCAGAGTTACTGTAGAGCTGGTCACAAGCCATGGGAATCTGAGGGGGTTCCAAGAAAAAATTAGAAAATCTAGGTCCCCTGTTTGCAAGAGATGCGACGAGGACCAAGAGGGAAACCCAATCCACGTACTCTGAGTGCCCTGCTTTGGGAGCTGCAAGGAGAAAGTGGTTTGGTTGGCAGGTATGTAAACCAGAGAATATCAGAAGATTTAACATCAGGTGAGTACTTGATTTCTGCAAAGAGGTAGTTAACCAATAAGCTAGTCCTGTGGTAGGAAGAGAGGTACAAAAGCCGCAGCTAAGTGCTCTACACCGATACTTTTCAGTACTCTACTAGCCCTAAGAGTTTTAGTAATAATAATAAATAATACCCTGCAAGCCTAGATTCAAAACTTTCAGATGATCAAACACATCATCTAAGTATGCAGACTCGCAAAAGCCAAGAAATGTTTAAGAATATCTGTATACGTGGTATCAAGTAGGAAGATTCTACCCTCATCTTTTAACATCAAAAAACTGTTTCAATATACCACCTCGAGAGAGCCACCTTACTTCGGTATGAAGTTGTGCATTCTCACAGCCCAAAAAAAGAAAACTATCTAGACTGCAAAGTTCGAGTTTAATGTATTTTAATAATTGGAACTATTTCATTGAGAGTTTT
The DNA here is from genome assembly GCA_036971475.1 of Prosapia bicincta. NCBI lineage: Eukaryota > Metazoa > Arthropoda > Insecta > Hemiptera > Cercopidae > Prosapia > Prosapia bicincta. The sequence continues at coordinate 25,900,580 of JBAIZL010000003.1, forward strand.
CTATAGCATTTCAAACAATCTGATGCCTACTAAAACTTTTCGATGAATGCAACTGTCAGATATAGGCCCAGTGAATGTGTTAAATAAAAAAAAAATTCATTTCAGTGACAACTTACAGACCCCTAATATATTGCCCGCGGACCCCTAGGGGTTCGTAAACCACTTGGTAACCCTGTGGTACAGGTGTACCGTGTCATCACTTTTTCGATGGCGATGTTACACTCCTTAGCTGCCAACGAACGAAGCCATGTATTTAGTTTCTTCATATTTTTCAAAATATTTTGAGCACTAACATTCCTTTTTTGGAAATAAAACGATATAGATCCCAAGCTAGGGCTGAAAGATTAAAATATCTAGGCTAATATCTATAAAAATGTAGAGGGCGCCGTGAGCGTGAGTTTGAGGAAGTAAATAATCTATTGCAATAGAAAATAATATCCATTCAAAATTTGAAGAATTTATAAAAATAAATAAATGTTTACTAACATATAAATACAAAGTGTATATAAATATTAAAATCATTCATGCGAGATAAACCCGTGCAACAATGAAAAATAAATTTAATTTACACTACCATAGTTACGTTAAAACATTTTTCATTATATTTTCTTGAAATAAGAACAAAAAATATGAAACTGAAAAATATTTGGAAACTTTGTAAGTATTTAGTAACTTAATTAACGGAATTCCTACTTATAACACAATACATTCCGATCTTACCGCCTGAGTGTATCAATAAGTACGAACACCCGTGGTGGAAGTGAGGTTCGGTTATTTATGATTGCCGACACTT
>JBAIZL010000003.1:25906372-25951372 GCA_036971475.1 Prosapia bicincta
TGAATACCTATATAATCTTAACTCTTTATCTTTGATACTATAATGAATGCCTATAAATTATGATGTCTTTTTTCAGAAGCGACTTTTCGGCTTCGTGGTTTGGAACGACATATGGTGGAGGTAAGCAAAACTTTTACTACCACTGTGTGTGTGTGTATATATAGATATTTCAATACTCTTTACAACATTCTCCTGTAACGGTCACCATATACTCTTTGAACTTAGTAATAAACACTTAAACATTAACAGTTACTTCTTCTTAAAACCAAAAGAGGTTCCATAATTTCATCTTGCGATCAACAAGCTTTTGTGTGTGTAAGATTTTGTTAACAGTGTTACATTTTATAATGTTGGCGAGAAGAGAGTTGCAAAGTGTATCCAAGTGAAGGTCCTATTTCTTAGAACATTTTAGGATGACAGTTACTTGTTACCTAAATCGCAATGACTTTACATTGTGCTGTTTTACATTGTTCTTAAATTGTCTATACGAATATTTAAAAAACATTACATAAATATTTATTACAATGTTGTTGATCCGCATTTAAATTTATTTTCTATTCGCAGATTGCTGAAATGAATGTCTACCCGCATACATGTTCTTTGTTTCGACCAATCTTCGAAATTTTCCCTTTCGACACAACCTAGTCTAAATCTCTTGAAGAACAGGGTCATTTCAGGTGAGCAAAGAACAAAAATACTTATTAAATAAAGCAATTCATTAAATTGTATGTTTGGCAATTACAAATTACTTTTATTTAAAATTCTAAATTAATGTACATTATTTTGTAAATAATTTTTTACAAATATTTCAACATGTTTAATATTTAACATTTTAAGTAAAATGTTAGTTATAAGCAGTGATGGACGACGAAATTTAATTGTATGCGTTGTATTTCGTGAATGAATGGGGGTGATGTTTAAATTTATACGGTGTAATGTTCGCAACATCAAATTTTTGCACTGCACGTTTTTGATTTAATTCCGATGTTTTCAGAAAACTACGAAGCATTGCCCAGTACTGTCAAATTATGAGGATTTCCTCAAGAAAGTGTGTATTCTTGCAGTTTAGAGAACGTGTTAGTTTTCATTGAGGGTACAGACACAGGCAAATCTAATTTCAGTAATTTCAATAGTCTATTAAATGTTTTCAGTAAATTATTTAGAGCAATAAAATCTAATAAAATCGGCAGCATTCGACTTGAGCCTTGATCCGAATAAAGAGAGAGGTTTTCTTGATTAAGCATTTCACTTTATCAAAACATTTATACATTGAAAAATTCGTTTAGGATTTGTTGAATATAGGTATCCTACGGGAGTAAAGCTAGCTTTAGCCTCGCACGTTATTACGTCACAAACGTCTTTCTGATAAACCTGGACTTTTTAATCACAAGAATTGTCAATGATTAGGTTGCCTTGCATTTAGATTACTCTACTGGACAATAAACCAAAATTCTCATAGTACATGAAATTCATTTTGTGGAAATGGTTAAAAACTGAAGTTTGGAATATTTAACATTGACTAGGGGCTTTTAGGGGCAAATGCCCCTATTCGTACTGATATAAATTTTAAACTTTTGTACAATTTTGTTTTTAATACAAATTAAATTTAACATAATTCAAATTTACCAAATTTTTTTGAATGCGTTTTGTTAAAAAATTTGTTTGTTAAAAATCATACTCAGTTGTTTTTCATTGCAATGTTTGTCTTAGGGAGATTTTTGATAATTTTAATTTTCTAAAATCCTTATAAATGTTGTAAATTAAGAGAAACATATGTTTTCCTCCACTCCTTTCTGTCGATACCTTTAATTCGAGCCACCTTCCAGCTCTTTACTATTTTCCAAGCTCACACAAACTCTCCCTCAAAATTAGGATTACGAAATTATATATTAAGATGTTTACACTCGTGCATCATTGTTCGACGATAATTTCTACACCTTGTAGCTCGCGGTGCGGAGTTAAAATACAAAAATATGTAACTTACTTTGTATTTGATACTATCGTCTACAATTGTTCGAGACACTTTTTACTATAAAGGTTTTAAGGCGGAATATGTTGGTTTGAAAACTATAGAAAATGCATTATAATACCGTCGTTTCTGAGGCACAACTCATAAACCTCTAACAACCATACGGATTTAGAGGAACGTCTATAGATAAGTGGTAAATATGTATATATATATATATATATATATATATATATATATATTTAATAAATTAAAAATACATGCATATATTTGCAATAAAAGTTTTTGTTTTTGAAATATATTTATTAATATATTACAAGAAAACATATCATTATATATATATATATATATATATATATATATATATATATATATATATATATATATATATCGCAATATGTATTCTTGTGTATTAATAAAGAACTAAGTCAAAATTCAAATAGAAGATTTATAATTGAACTTACAATTGAATATATAATTGAATTCTAAATTCAATTATAATTCTTGTATTTGTATTTTGACTTAGTTCTTTATATATATATACTTGTAGCAAAAATATATAAATTTGACAACATTGTTTGTTAGATCTAGCTAAGACTTGTATGCTCGTTTTTCTTTATTAACTTATAATATTTCAATTCAATTCAGTTTCAATTCAAAAGGTAAATTTTAATTAATAAGAGAACCATCTGCTAGTGAGACGGATGAGCTTGCATGTTTTTCACAAGCATGCCTGTTTCAAGTTGTATTTTATTAAACGTACAACGCAAGTCATTAGTAACAAGTTTGTTCCTTTATTTTGTTTTTATTTCAACAAGCGCTGAAAATGTTTTTGCACAAGTAGGTGCTTGAAAAATGCAAGAATAATCGAAGAGCTGCCTGTGATACACTTTTAAGTATTGATAAATTGTGTACTTAAATTTTAACAAAATGAGAATTTACCTTACTATTTTCCAACTTGTCTCTCGGCCCCCTGACTTTGCCTCACGATTTGGAAGCCTATGATTTATAGGAACCCCTATAGATAAGCGATAAAATTGGAAATAAATATATATGTTTTTTACTTGTAGCAGATATCAGAGCCTAAACGCAAAATATCATATTTTAATTTTTGGCTATACAGAGATAATTAAAAGATATTCCTTTATAGCAGTGGTTCCCAACAAAATTTTTTCAACGACCCCCTCATCACTTGTTTCATTGACAAGAACTCCTCAAACTCTTAAACAATTTAAAGTATTCTCAAACCATGTCAGAACTGGGCCGTATGTCATAATTTCCACACAGCTGCCCCACCCCCGACCTTTCGCGAAAGATCAGTATCGTGTTCTCAAAACTATTTTGCTCTACTTTTCAAGAGAAAGAACTTATGATAATATAGTAGGGATGGAACGATTCCTAAGCTTTTCGATTCCGTTACCAATATGATTCTAAATTTTTTTGTCGACTTTTGATTCTTAGTTCGATTCTCGATTTTTTAAAGTTATATAGGTTAACCTATAATATAGTGTTGTTCGGTCTGGGCAATGATGTAGCTATAGAAAATTCATTAAATGTAAAAATTATTTTTTGTAATAAGAGTATGAAATAGTAATGTGATCGTAAAATTTATCAAAGTGTGATGCATTTTAATCCCATACAATTTAGATTATAATAAACGACACGAAGTTATAATAAATTTATTTATTTATTCTGATTTAGCTGCCACCAGAGTCATCGAAATTCTTCTTTTGTTATTTTGTTCTACTTTTCAAGAGAAAGAACTTATGATAATATAGTAGGGATGGAACGATTCCTAAGCTTTTCGATTCCGTTACCAATATGATTCTAAATTTTTTTGTCGACTTTTGATTCTTAGTTCGATTTTCGATTTTTTAAAGTTATATAGGGCTACATGATATTCTTTAATTAACAATTAGTTAACATCTTGATCATATGATGAAGCCTTTTAAAAATTTTAATGTAATAGGCTACACGAAACTTTCATGTTATGATTTATGAATAGAAATTTCTGAAACCATGACAAACATATCGGATAAAAGTGACAAATAAACAGATTAGATGCTTCCGTTACTCTTTGTTGCTGCGTCATATATAATAATAATATTTTCGTTATCCCAAATTCACCATTTGCTTTAATCGTTTAATTCATTCAAAGCAACTAATCCATAAATAAGACAAATTGATTAATTATTCTCCAATAAAATACGCCCTAAAAAAATTTTAACAGTGGAAAAAAAATAAGAATCGGAATCGGCACTTTAATTAATATAGAATCGTCTATCGACCATTACTCAATACCTGTACAATTGACGATTCCTGGAATCGAGATTCGGAATAGGAGCATACCTATAATATAGTGTTGTTCGGTCTGGGCAATGATTTAGCTATAGAAATTACATTATATGTAAAAATTATTTTTTGTAATAAGAGTATGAAATAGTAATGCGATCGTAAAATGTATCAAAGTGTGATGCATTTTAATCCCATACAATTTAGATTATAATAAACGACACGAAGTTATAATAAATTTATTTATTTATTCTGATTTAGCTGCCACCAGAGTCATCGAAATTCTTCTTGCTCTCACGCCGGCCTAGGATCGGCACCTTTTCGGCCTTATCATCAAAATTTATGGGATGTAACCAACCCGCGTCCGTGCACCGCACACGTACATCCCGGGGAACGGAACTACGCCGTTTGCAAAATGGGTTTGACGCAAACAAAAACGGAAGATTTTATCTAACAAGTACAACAGAACGACTTTACTGAAGTTTCTACAGAATTCAAAAACCAACCTGCCAATAATTTTTCAATGTAAAACATTGTTATAAAGATTTCCTCCCGGGGTGTGCGACAGAAGGACGGACGAAGCAGCAGTGAAACAAAATTTTAGTGAACAACATTAAAGAAGAGTCTATAAGGGCCGACCAGGCAGAAAGTTCTAGTAAACAATCAAACCAAAACTCAAAACTACAGCCAAATTTCAGTCAAGGTAAATGAAGCAGGGCTTTAAAATACAGAAAGAATCGGGATTAGAACACGTCGACATTATTGTAACACAAAATATAACTTTGTCATTTTGTATTTTGCTGTGTTGACTTTTTTTTATCTAATTACATTATTTTAAATATATATACTTATATACCCAAACAACAAAGGTAGTTTTTAGCCTGTTATGAGAGGTCACCCCGGACAGTCGTTTCGATATCACTCCGCTTTTTAAATTAAACTGTAGAAGAATGATTAGAGGTAAGTTCGTTTGTAGTGGTTTCGTGGTAGCTTAATATGTGACTCTGTGAGATTTCCAACCCTTTTAGGAATTTACTCTCTGAAAGTGGTCTTTTTAACAACGAATGGTTTTGCGCTTTCTAAGTATTCCACTCAAGTCAGTGAAAAAAAGTGAAATTTGTATTTCAAATGTAGAAGCAGAACAGTGACTAACTTTCAAATTAGCAAGATTAAACTTTAATGTTTAAAATTGTTGGGTTGACGATTATTTACAGAAATTAAAAAACTAAACTTTAAGGCTGAAGTCATAAAGTCGGGAATGAATAGACATAAAAGAGACGAAGCATAGAGACAGTGAAATTAATAACTTTTACTAAATAAGAACTTTTGAATTTTACAAATTGAATTTACGGTAATGCGTAAAAAAGTAAACCCAAGAATGGAAGCAGAAGAACTAACTCAAAACAATAAAGAGTAAAGGACGTCTACGTATCACAAAGTAGAACGGCCAAAATAACAGGGAATGTTTATACCAAATCAGGTATATTCCTACTAAGATTTACAAGGACCCTGGAACCTGCTGGAGTTACAAAAGGTTAGAACTCTCTTCTTTCTTTGAAATAGGTCAGTAAAAAACTTAATTTTTAGATTATGATTTCGGGCGATTAGATTAGTTATATTATACTAACTACATATATAAATAAACATACATAATAAATAAATATATATATATATATGTGTGTGTGTGTGTGTGTGTGTGTGTTGCAACGTCCCCCCCTACCTCTTTTACCTCCTACCGCATCTCCACCGTCCGCAACACGCGCGGTCGTCTGCTTGCGTTGTTTAAATCCTTTCTTGCAGAATACTAGAATTTAATTGTTTACAAGAAAACATATTTATAAACAACCAAACCTCTGCCTATCACCCTGCTGGTAAAACTGTGCTAAACTCCCAGAGTTAAGTGTATGTTTCCTGCTCGTAGGGCCAAACCCACAACAAGCTTATTCCCGCTGACTACCATTTAAAATACATATAAACCCTCCTAAATAAGTTTATCAATTGTGTCTGGTCTAAGTATAGTCACACATGTCAAATTAATAGTCAGCTGGAAAGAAACACATTTAGAATAATACACATAAAAAACACAGAGTCTTACCACCTGATGATGATCTGCAGAAACAGCAAGGGAACGTGCAAAATATGATTGTGTTTAAAAATACCTATTTTAAAAGGCTCCTGTGTCCTCTTAAACACAATCTGCCAGTAGATAAATCTCTGGACTTTTATTACAAAAAACCAACTAATCTTTAGACTAGCTCATGAAATTAGTAGAGAGAAACTCTTTAAAACATTAGGCTTTATCTATTGCCATTTAATGAAATTTAATTAAATTTGTTTACTGATTTGATAATCATTTTTATATTAGTTGGAAAAAGCTAAACAGTTTTTATTGGTTATTTGACACAGGATGGAATGCAAATAATCTTGATTTTTATGACATATTTAACTCTATTTATTGAAATAAAAAAGAAAATTTATCCTTCAAAGTATTACATAATTATATTAGCAAAACAATTCACTGAGTTACTTCTTGTTTCTTATGCTTTAAAAAATAATACTTTGCATATAGATTTATTACATTTACATTAACATAAAATCATTTTCAAAATTACACATAATAATATTTTATCTCCTATATGGAATTGGTAAATTCATAACTTATGACCTTTAATTTTTAAATTTATAATATTCGAAAATTTCTCATTTTCTTTAAATAAACGGCTTATGGCCAAAAACCTTTTGTAATTTTAATATTCATTATTTTAAATATTCTGAGCACATAAATTCATTTACTTAGCATACAATTTATTAAAATTTTATAAAGAGTGAAGTCATTGTTTTAAGCTTGCAAATTTGTTTGAATTTAATAAAATTAACTAACTAAATTTGACGTGACTGATTTCGAATAAAGAAAATGACTTGCCAAAGATGTTCTTGCCGGTCTTTGGGGTCCCTCGTCTGGATTCCCTGGTCCTTGGACACCGGAAGTCGCCATCCCTGGTTCGTCGGTGGTGGTTTCCCTCTATTCGAGCGTCCTGGAGGCTGAGTCTGGAGCCTTCATCCTTGGTGGTCCTGGATGTCGAAAGCGCTGAGGTTATTGTCCATCTGGCCTGCTGACGGTCTCTACTCGCGGTCCAGCATAGCGTCCCGCGGCACCTCGTGTTAGAAAATTTTTACAGACCGTCTCTAAAGGCTTAGAGACCAAGTATATATAGCGGTGAATTTCACCTACCGCACCCCGCCTGCAAAGTTTGCTATCGCTCGATTTATTCCTTGTACAGGCAAGTCGGGCAACGAAACTGTTTTAGCTTGCATAGTTTGATAATTAATTTTAGAACACTGAAAAATGTCTATTTTATTTAAACGGCTGTAACTTTTTTGTTTCTTAAGTTTTTTGAATTCTGTTTTCTTTAATGTTCATTCTAGGTTATTGTGGTTCTTTTGAAATGTCGATGAAAGTTCTACGTGGTTTGGTTCGAAAAATAGCTTTTTTAGGCACTTAGAATTTTTTCGCTTCACTCTCGATGTTCAAATTTAGTTAGTTATTACAAAATCATTTTATAACATTCTTTAATGTGGCTTAACTATTCTATTTACTGTTTTATTTAATTTTTCCCTCTTTAATAATTGTATAATTCCCTACTTGATTATTTTAAAAACAGCTTTATTTCTAAAAAACAGGAAATTACTTATTTCCCACTTGCGACGGTCTCTCACCCCGTTGCAATTTCCCCGTTTGAGAGGTTAAAAATGTTTTACTTTGTTAAAATGTTTTTTACCAATTCCTTATCTTATTATTACTTAAACTATCTTATTCTATTACAAAATTTTCTTATTATTATTCTCTTGTTTCTTGAGAAGTTTTCACCCTGAAACACTTCAAACACAAGTCAATTAGCAATTTATTAGTCACATTTGTTTACACTAACTTTTATTTTGTCAAATTACACATTATTCACCACACTAATGGCTGTCATTTCCTTTATATGTTTACCACGTCAATTTCATTTTATACTAGTTATGGCTTTAAAAACAATGACTTGCAATTAAAAACCTAACTAATCTTACAATACCATTTTTTAAACATATTCCATTTATATCTTAACTATTACGTATTATTGTGTCAGCTGTGGAAGTACAGTTTATCAAGTTTAATTTGTTTACTTTCCGATAAACCTTTCCTAGCGGCTAACTATTGCGTGGATTCTACATTCCAAACTACCTGGCAAGGTCAATGAGCTGGCTTGTAAACATTCTATTAAAGTACGACAACAATTCAACTTATCATATTAAAACGGAACGAACCTTGCTTTTTAAATTCTCTATCTTTAGATTGTACAGTTTATAAAACTGGCTTGTGTCTAGATTATCGAAGTCCACTTGATAAATTTCGATTGCTTCTGATTTTAATGCAAAGTTTCTTAGTGTTATGACCTTGATCGTTAGTACACAAGTTTTCTTGTTCTATATTGTCCAGTGAAGGTCTGATCTAACGACCCACTATCTCATGCACACAAATTTCTTGTTTGATTCTGCAAAAGTCTGTCCGCGTATTTGTTGTACAAGTTATTAAAATTCGCCTGCTATCTGCCTGATTGTTGCTTGATTTAACCCGCTTGTTTGATTTAAGCAGTGGATGTAGCTCGGCAATGTTTGCTCAATATACACAAAGACTTCCTGAATAATACTTTTGTAATGTTGATTCAGTTATTAAATAGTTTGTTTTAGATTTTAACATTCGTCCCTTTACAAATAAGTAGCTAATCTTAAAGTCTAGATTTAGCCTTATTCAATTACTGCTTATTCTTGTTTTTACATTAAATCAGTTTATTAATCATTCTGACAATTTAATTCCTGCCTAACTTCGCTTATTGCTCGCGTACTGGTTCTATTATTGCAGCAATATTCTAATTTGGCATTTCCGTATTTTCTGGATTATGATCCGTGTAAAATTCACATTCTAGAATCCCTTTACTCGTCACAACGCTTCTTAATGTTTTTAACATCATATACAATTTTACAGAATACATTACAAGATATTTTATAATTGTTGACACAGTTGGTTTGATTAACGGTAACAAATCAAGTTATTGTTCCTAAGTTTATTTCATATCCCTTAAACATTTCCATTAAACATTTTTGGAATTTCCGTAGAACATCCTATTGACTTTGTCCTGTTTTAAATACATTTTGGTACGTCCGGCTTATTTTGTTACAAGGAATGTTTTTATAAACTCGTTCCCCGCCCGTCCACCGGATATTTCCTTGCGGCTGTGTTTACAAACACAAGTGATTGCCCTTAACCTTGAGCCCTTGTTTACCTTTGTTCGACTCGGTGGGTCTTTCATTCAAACATCTGAATACTTTATTATAAATTATTTCAACCTAGACAATTCTGGTTTATTTAAAAGTACAGCGGTTATTTATTTGTACTGCCTTTCTTGATAGTATTTAGTTTTAAAATATTTTTTACTCATTCATAAAACTTTTTAATATCTTTTATGTCATAGATGCCTCGGATTTTATCTGTAACCATGTTTGCAATTTGGTAGGTTTTTCGACCCATTTTCCTTTTAATTTTATAAGGACCTTGGTACCTTAACAACAGCTTTTCTGTCTCATTCTTAGACACATCTGATCTATTGTGCCTAGTGATTAGGACTAAATCGCCCGGTTGAAACGACGTTTCTCGGCAGTTTATATTTTTCATAGCAGCCCGTCTTTCTCCCACTGTCCTTATACGATCGAATACATTTTGTAAGGTTTCTCTTTGTGTCGCTTGTTCCGCATTTCTACAATCATCTGGCAGAAATCTCTCCCATATATATATCGGTACTTCCCCATGGTGTACCTGGATAGGTGAATATCCAGTTACTTCATGGGGAGTTATGTTAATTACCTGTTCCATATATGGCAGATATCTCATCCATGATGACTGCGCTTCATGGCAATAGGTCCTAAGAATCCTGCCCAGATCTCGGTTTATCCTCTCGGCATGGTTTACCTGTGGATGCCTGACCGGAATTAATGTATGCTCAACACTGTTGTCGCGCATCCATAAATTCCATTGTCGAGACGTAAAGGCCGATCCGAAATCTGAGAGTATTCGCCTAGGCTTCCCTATTGTCTGAAAATAATGCGACAGCTTGGCGATTGTACTCGTCGTATTTGGGCGCTTAACTGCATATAATTTCACTAATTTCGAGAATACATCTACAACCACTAAAATGTGTCTTGCACCTCCTGTGCTCCGGGGCAAAGGTCCTAAAAAATCGACAGCAACAATCTCTCCCGGCTGTTGTGTTAAAATGGGTTTAGTCCTTGCTTGCAAATATCGATTTGTTACTTTTGCAAACTGGCAAATCCGACATTTCCGAATGACATCTATGACTTGTTGATGTATATTTTTAATGTAAACATGTTTGTTTATCATTTTGACAATTTTATTTCTACCTAAATGTGCATATTGTTTGTGTACATGCTCTATAAATGGAACGATATTTTGCTTTGGCATCACAACCTTCGTTCTATTGTTTACAATTTTACATAATATATTGTTACAAATTTTATAATAATTAAACTGATTTATGTGATTTATTATATGAGAAAGTTCAGGTTCTTGCTCCTGGACTTGTCTCATTTCTTTAAACATCTTTTGTATTATTGTAGGGCATTCTACCTTAATTTGTCCTATTTTAACTATATTTAATCCCTTTTGCCCGCTATTATTTCCTGTATTACTTTGATACATCCGACTTATGGTGTCGCAAGGAACGTTTTCTTTACCTGGACAGTGTCTCATTTTTGGCTGATATTCCTGTATCGCGAGAATCCACCTAGTTATGCGTGCATTGGTATAGTTGCATGAATAGAGAAACTTTAATGCTTTGTTGTCTGTAATGATAGTTAATGGGGCCCCTACTATCAATGGCCGAAACTTCTTTAGGCCATGCACTATTGCCAAAAGCTCCTTTTCGCACACTGTATACCCTAATTCCGCGTGTTTCAGTGTTCTCGATACAAATCCAATTACTTGTAACCTGCTCTGTTGGTCTTCCTGGTACAGCTGACTTGCTATAGCGTTATCGCTCGCATCAGTTTGTAAAAACGTTCCCCGACCTTCCACCGGATGTGTCAAAGTAACTGCTTCCACAAACAGGTTTTTTACATTCCTAAATGCATCTTGCATTTCTATATCCCAAACCCAGGGTTGTCCCTTTCTTAATAGCTTCAACAGGGGTGAAGTTTCTCGGGCGTATTGACTTGTGAATCGCGAATAATAATTCACAAATCCTAAGAATGATTGTAACTGTTTTTTATTCTTAGGACTAGGAAAATCGCGAATCGCTTGGAGCTTATCTGGGTCAGTTTTTACCCCTTTCTGGTCAAAAATGTACCCTAAAAACTTCACTTCCTGTTGGCAGAACAATGTCTTATTGGGATTTATTGTTAAATTTCCCTCCCTGAATTTGGAAAATATTATACGCAAGTGCTCGAGGTGTTCTTCAAATGTCTCCGATAGACATAACAAGTCGTCAACATAGGCTAATATGTTGTCGCTTAACTCCACGCCAAGTGTCAAATCGACTGTTCTTACTAGGGCCGCTAGAGAATTCTGTAACCCGAATGGGACGACCTTAAAATTGTACACCTTATTGTCGAATAAAAAGCCGGTATATTTCTTGGAATCGTGTGTCAATGGCACTTGCCAAAAACTCGATGTCATATCAATTTTTGAAATATACCGTTTATTCCTTCCTTTCCTTAGGATGTCGTCTATACTAGGTGCACTTTCATAATCGGGTACAGTTATCTCGTTTAACTTCCTAGCGTCTAAACAAAGTCGAACTGTATTGTCTGATTTTATGACAACAACCATAGGATTAACATACGGCGTCCTTGACCTCTCAATTATGTCATATCGGAGCATTTTGTCGATTTCCTCCTGAACCTGTTTGCGGAAGTTCATTGGAATAGGATAGTTCCTGTTCACAAAAGTTGTGCCTTCCTTAATTTTGAGCGCATGTTTATATTTATTGGATCTACCTGGTTTTTCATTAAACACGTCTGAATAATTGTTTATCAATTCTTGTAACTTCAACATTTCTTGTTTGTTTAATATGCAGTGATTATTTGTATTTTCCAACTTAATCGTATTTATTTTTAGATATGTTTTACGCGTTCTGGTTTTCTTTCGGCGTTTTGTGTTACGCCATTGTGCGTAATTCCTGTATTTTATTTTTGTTTTTGATTTATTTTTACTTGGTTTATTTTGATAATTTTTATACTGGTGAGATTTACTTTTAAATTTATTTTTAGCAAACAATTTGGACTTCGTTTTCAAGCAAGATTGGTTAGAATTAAAATGCTTTGGAATTCTTGTTAAGTCTAACGGATTTGTTTCCCGACAATTAGGTCTTTCCCTAACTTGTTGGAATTTTATTTGTTTCGGCTTGTAGCCATTTTTATTTAATTCGTTGAATCCTCCCTCGTCATTATTTAATTTGTTTGTTGTAGGCTTGGTTAACCCATTTTTTGCTTTGTTTAATCCCGTTAGCTTACTTGATTCCGTTCTTTCACAGTTTAATAATTCACTCTTCCTCGAATTTTCGCACAATTTGTTATTTAAATTTTTGGTAATCTCGTTCTTAACCTTATTCGTTGACAATTGTTTTAATTTTATTTTCTGCTCCCCGCTTGTATCGGTGGAACATTTTACATTTTTAGTCATATTTTTGTTTCGTGTTTGTTTATTTTTTAGTTTGTCATCGCCTAACTCGCACAAGGACCCATCTTCCTGATCCTTGCCCGTGAACAGCCCCTTCTGCACGCTATTCACTATCGGGCACCCCAATGTCGGCTCTACAGGTGTTAATTTGCCGTCGTTAATTTGCCCGTCTATATAAGACGAGCCTATTATATTTATTTCCTGTTCCCCGCTTGTAACGTCGGAACATATTACATTTTTGTTAGTATTTTTGTTTGTTATTTTATCAATTTTATTACATCCTATCTCTTGTTTTATATTATTTTTATTATTATTCGATACAAGAAACTCCTGGTGCAGCAGATATCCATCAATCTCGTACGTCATGAACGATCTCTCCATGTTTATCCGGGCTTTTAACGCACACAAAGTATTTGCTCCCAAGATGAGGTCAACCCGTAGATTGTCCACAATCAAGAAAACAAATTCCTTTGTGTGTCCGTTTAATGTTAGAGGTAGCATCGTTTGTAACTTGACTCGTTTACAGGTTGACCCTAATGCTGTGACTATCGCTACGTTAGCTATAGGTAGCTCATAGAATAAATTCCCGTTTTGTTTTAGGGCTATGTATTTTTCTGTTTTAATCACAGACATTTGGGCACCTGTATCAACTTGTGCAATTAACTTATGGTCATTAATTTCGCACTCTATCACTGGACACTGGTCTATATTCTCTAGTGTTATAACCGAGTCAATTCTTTCCTCTAACAAATCGTCCCTAATAGACATGGAAAAACCGCCTAGCCTGATCTTATTATGATGGTAAACCGGCTTTTCCTTCGGTCTCTCGCTCTGAATTATTTTTGACTTCTTTGTGCTTCGGATCTCTAACCTGGTTAACTTATCTCCTTGATTGTTGCCAGAGATCCTTATATTTAGTTTTTTGGCTTGTGGTCGCTTGGTCCGGGGATAGGCGATTTAGGATGAGGGTTTCGAGGATACTTGGTCTCTTGGTATTTTGCGGTATCACCATGGGACCTTGGGTTAGGGTTAGGTTGTTGGTTTGGAGCAACCTGCCTCTGTTGACTTCTTTGAGCGTTCCCATTACCATTGCCGTTGTCAGTAACGCTGTCTAGCTGTTGTAGGAAAACTATCGCTTGTTTGATGTTACTTGTGGGGTTCCCCACACTAGCTAGCTGAACGTTACTCCCAAAGTGTTTCATTAACATGAAAATTAGATGGTTCTCTGGGATTATCGGGTCTAAGTTTTTCGCCCTGTTTACCATCATAATAAAATACTCTGCCATAGAGTATGGTCCATTATTATGGTAGCGCCCTTGATTTATCTGTCTGCGCACCCTATCCTGCTGGCGATAACTCCAGAAATGCTCCGTGAATTCCTGCCTGAATTCAGAATAAGTTTCTGTATTGTTTTTTATGGCTTTCCACCATGCATCCGCTGCCCCTTTCAAATATCGCTCTACAATTCTTAATTTTGCAGTCTCGTCCATAGTATTGTCTATTTCAGAAAATAGATCTTCTATTTCCCCTAGGAATGTCATTGGATCTTCCTTGTCATTCCCCCAGAACTCAATCCTACGGTATGTAGCCTCCCCGTTCCTGTCTATTACCCTTGGTAAGCAAACTTGTGTTACTATTCCCGCTCCCGCGGTTTGCTTTACCTTTGCAACTTGTTGCTTTACCGATTTAATGTCCTCTTGGATATCCTGTACTTTCTCGTTTAATTTAGCCGTTTTTGTTTCCGTTTTAGTTTTTAATCTCTCTATTTCCGTTTCATGTTCGCTTAACTTTTCATATATATGACTTGTCTTAGCCTCATTTTCTTTTTGGTAGTCATCGAATTTTCCCTGGAAAGCCTCCCATAACCGTTGTCTTTCCATTTTCTCTTCGGCTTTTTCCTTCTCTCTCAGTTGTCTCTCTTCCTCCCTTAATCGTTTCTCTTCCGCCTTCTCTTTCTCTCTCAACTGTTTCTCTTCCTCTCTCCATCGTTTTTCTACCTCCTTCTCTTTCTCTCTCAATTGTTTCTCCTCCTCTCTCCATTGTTTTTCTTTGTCTTCTCTCTCCTTCGCTCTTTGTTCTGCTTCCTCTCTCATTTGTTTCTCTTCCGCCCTCTCTTTCTCTCTCAATTGTTTCTCCTCCTCTCTCAATCGTTTCTCTTTTTCATCTCTCTCCTTCTCCCTTTGTTTTACTTCCTCCTTCTCTTTCTCCCTCAATTGTCTTGCTTCCGCCTTCTCTTTCTCTCGCTCTTCTTTGTCTTTTTCCTCCTATGCCTTGAAATAGGCCATCAATTTATCTATCTCGGGTTTTGACATTTTGAATTACTATTTAATATTCAATTATTTATTTATGTACTTATTCCTTTCTTTTCGATTTGGTTTAGGCCAGATGGTTCCTACCCGCTCTTTCGACTAAATCTTTATTAAAATTTATTTATTTATTTATTTTATTTTTATTTGTACGCTCTTAGATTTGTTCAATTTATATTATTAAAAATTTAATTACATTATTTAAAACATTTTGACTTCATTTATTTAAACTATCTCGATTCATTTCTATTATTTAATTATTTAATTTTGATATAGGGAACCTGTTCAAAGGCCCTACCGTATGGGCGCCATTTCTGCAACGTCCCCCCCTACCTCTTTTACCTCCTACCGCATCTCCACCGTCCGCAACACGCGCGGTCGTCTGCTTGCGTTGTTTAAATCCTTTCTTGCAGAATACTAGAATTTAATTGTTTACAAGAAAACATATTTATAAACAACCAAACCTCTGCCTATCACCCTGCTGGTAAAACTGTGCTAAACTCCCAGAGTTAAGTGTATGTTTCCTGCTCGTAGGGCCAAACCCACAACAAGCCTATTCCCGCTGACTACCATTTAAAATACATATAAACCCTCCTAAATAAGTTTATCAATTGTGTCTGGTCTAAGTATAGTCACACATGTCAAATTAATAGTCAGCTGGAAAGAAACACATTTAGAATAATACACATAAAAAACACAGAGTCTTACCACCTGATGATGATCTGCAGAAACAGCAAGGGAACGTGCAAAATATGATTGTGTTTAAAAATACCTATTTTAAAAGGCTCCTGTGTCCTCTTAAACACAATCTGCCAGTAGATAAATCTCTGGACTTTTATTACAAAAAACCAACTAATCTTTAGACTAGCTCATGAAATTAGTAGAGAGAAACTCTTTAAAACATTAGGCTTTATCTATTGCCATTTAATGAAATTTAATTAAATTTGTTTACTGATTTGATAATCATTTTTATATTAGTTGGAAAAAGCTAAACAGTTTTTATTGGTTATTTGACACAGGATGGAATGCAAATAATCTTGATTTTTATGACATATTTAACTCTATTTATTGAAATAAAAAAGAAAATTTATCCTTCAAAGTATTACATAATTATATTAGCAAAACAATTCACTGAGTTACTTCTTGTTTCTTATGCTTTAAAAAATAATACTTTGCATATAGATTTATTACATTTACATTAACATAAAATCATTTTCAAAATTACACATAATAATATTTTATCTCCTATATGGAATTGGTAAATTCATAACTTATGACCTTTAATTTTTAAATTTATAATATTCGAAAATTTCTCATTTTCTTTAAATAAACGGCTTATGGCCAAAAACCTTTTGTAATTTTAATATTCATTATTTTAAATATTCTGAGCACATAAATTCATTTACTTAGCATACAATTTATTAAAATTTTATAAAGAGTGAAGTCATTGTTTTAAGCTTGCAAATTTGTTTGAATTTAATAAAATTAACTAACTAAATTTGACGTGACTGATTTCGAATAAAGAAAATGACTTGCCAAAGATGTTCTTGCCGGTCCTTGGGGTCCCTCGTCTGGATTCCCTGGTCCTTGGACACCGGAAGTCGCCATCCCTGGTTCGTCGGTGGTGGTTTCCCTCTATTCGAGCGTCCTGGAGGCTGAGTCTGGAGCCTTCATCCTTGGTGGTCCTGGATGTCGAAAGCGCTGAGGTTATTGTCCATCTGGCCTGCTGACGGTCTCTACTCGCGGTCCAGCATAGCGTCCCGCGGCACCTCGTGTTAGAAAATTTTTACAGACCGTCTCTAAAGGCTTAGAGACCAAGTATATATAGCGGTGAATTTCACCTACCGCACCCCGCCTGCAAAGTTTGCTATCGCTCGATTTATTCCTTGTACAGGCAAGTCGGGCAACGAAACTGTTTTAGCTTGCATAGTTTGATAATTAATTTTAGAACACTGAAAAATGTCTATTTTATTTAAACGGCTGTAACTTTTTTGTTTCTTAAGTTTTTTGAATTCTGTTTTCTTTAATGTTCATTCTAGGTTATTGTGGTTCTTTTGAAATGTCGATGAAAGTTCTACGTGGTTTGGTTCGAAAAATAGCTTTTTTAGGCACTTAGAATTTTTTCGCTTCACTCTCGATGTTCAAATTTAGTTAGTTATTACAAAATCATTTTATAACATTCTTTAATGTGGCTTAACTATTCTATTTACTGTTTTATTTAATTTTTCCCTCTTTAATAATTGTATAATTCCCTACTTGATTATTTTAAAAACAGCTTTATTTCTAAAAAACAGGAAATTACTTATTTCCCACTTGCGACGGTCTCTCACCCCGTTGCAGTGTGTGTGTGTGTGGGTGGGTGTATGTGTGTGTGTGTGTGTGTGTGTGTGTGTGTGTGTGTGTTTGTTTGTGTGTGTATGTATGTATGTATATGTATGTATATGTGTATGTATGTATGTATCTTATGGGCGCTAAACCGCTGAACAGAATTTAATATATTTTGGAGGGGTTGTTTAAAATATTTCCAAGTTGGTTTGTGTAACGTTTGTTGTAGATCAATTTACAGGGCTCCGTACCATAGGCTTAGGATAGTTCAAAAACCTATGTATATTTGTATATGTGAATGAATGTATCTTATAGGCGCCTAAACTGCTGAGCAGACGTTATTTAATTTGTAGGAGTTGTTAAAAATATTCTTAAGATGGTTTGTGTAAAGTTTGGTGGTGCTCCATCTACAGGGCTCCTCCCCATAGGCTGAGGATGGTTTAAAAACCGATGTATGTATATATGTGTATGTATGTATGTATCTTATGGGCGCATAAACGGCTAAACAGAAGTTAATAAAATTTTAAGGGATTCTTTAACATATTACCAAGGTGGTTCATGTGAAGTTTGGTGTAGGTCATCCAATGGGCTCCGCCCTAGAGGCTTATGTTTTTTCAAAAACAGATATCTGTATATATGTGTCCGTGTAATGTCTTATTAACGCCTAAACCGCTGAACAGAAGATAGTGAAATTTGGAAGGATTATTTAACATATTCCCAAGTTCGTTTGTGTAAAGTGCAACTCGAAAGCCGATGGCATGAAAAATGGTTTCCACTTTGTTTCCAGTGTGATATCCGTGTAAACCAACTGAAACGAACTTTCGAACTGGACTTTCTCAAGGCTGTATCACAATTCAGTGGCAGGGTAGTTGTTAGAATTTATAACGCATTTGACTTGTAATCACTGCGGATAACGTCGGATGACGCCGTGTAGGACCTGAATCACTGGAATATGAGGAGTCTCCTGAGGGCAGCTCAAAGTATATCGCTCATACTTATCGATAGGCTTCCCCGGGGAAACCAGGTATGAGGGGTTTATTTTTAATATAAAGACGTACACGGCAATGTGCTAAGTTTTCAAAAGTCTTCTACCCTACAAAACATTGAAATAATTCAATAATAACTAAATGTAAATAATTATATAAATATAAAAGACAAACAATATTTGTTTCACATTAGTTTATTAAGTACAACAAATAAACAAACGCTGTATTTACATTACCATGGTTTCCTAAGCACATTTTGAATCATATTTTGTTAGTTTTAAAGAAAAAATATGAAGCTTAAAAACGTTTGGAAACTTTGTAATTTCCAATCGACTTATTTAACCTAATTATGCTTATATCACTATGTATTCGTGGCCTGTAGACGGCATACCTCATCAATTACAAATAAAACACTGTTAGAGTCGACTTAGGCATAGATATATGCGAGGTATGACATAGACATATAACGGGGCGGAGGATAGGCTAACTAGAAACTTTTGTACTTGAATGGTTATGTAGTTAAATATAGTGAAAACCTTCGTAAAATGCTACATTTCGAGGTTTCCAACTTATTGTTGAAAATGTACTTATTGTTCTTTTTATCAAAACTAAATAACTCTTCGCATTGCTAAATAACTATTAAAGCTGTATAAATGTCACAGTGTACTCTAGAATTAGTTTCTTTCTGTATTTATTTCTGTTGCCTAATGTTTATTTTACTACATTTGATTTACAAATGGCGACGTATATTTATGAATATTAATTGTTTATGTAAGGAGCACTGTTAATTGGAGCCCAAACCCAAGTGTCAAGTTATAATCTCTCTCTCTTTCATATATATATATATATATATATAAATTATATATATATATATATATACAAATATGTACACGTAGGTAATGGGTCATCTGGAATGGAAAGAATGGTTTGCTATAACTAAATAAATTCAAAAGATATCACTAGAAAATCATATTTTTAGCATTATAGTACCTCAAATTATTTTTCTATAAAGTAAACGTAAGTGTTTAGGCCAGTGGTTTACAACAAACATTTTGCAAGGGCTCCCTCATCAGTCGTTATAATAAAGAGGACCTCTCAAATTCTTAAACGTAAATTGTAGATTACACGCAAACTAATTTGAGTTTTGTTAGTTATTAATAAGTAATTTATGGTTTGCCTAGCCACCTGCTTTAAAGTGGAAACTGTTCTAAAATATGAAAATTTAATTTGATGCTACCACAAGTGTATTACAAGTACATTAAAGACATTTTATATTTTTATTTAAGATACAAAATATAAAATCATCACTTGTTGAAGTTTGTAGGTTCAGGCGAAACACAATTAAACTTATTTATGTTAAGACTTCGTTTGAAATAAGGAGTTAATGAAATAAAAACAAGAATAAAAACTCTGATATAATTGCGACAAATAAAGAAAAACTATTGAAGAAATATTTAATAAGAATATTAATAATAATATTAGTTTATATTTATTATTATGTAATTGCAACAACTCATAACCTGACAATAATTGCATCAAGATCAGTCTGTCCTTTTAGTACATCATTTCAGAGAAATGTCATGTCCCATACTTGATATATTTACTCTGAAATCTTACTACATATCAAGCCGATTCCTATATTTACTGTTCATGAAGCACATAGTTGAGAACACCTGCGCACATCGGTAGGTAGTTGGTAAAGGTAGTATTACCTTCATTGCCTTATATTGTAGTCTTTAAGTACTGACAACCAAAATTCTACATTGTTTTTGCCATGTAAAACATTTTTTAATGTGCCACTGCTGCTCAGTTCTACAACTTGATCTGGTTCTCCTACGGAACGACTCTGGATCCTTTCTATTTCAGAGAAGCAGAACGGATTTCTAATCAAATTCTCATTAGGTCATGGCTCAGGAAAGTATTCCCTAAAAGGGGCTGCTAAATTTTAAGGGTGGTCAGTGACGCTTTCCTTTATTTGGTTTGTTAGGTTTTCATCAGAAGACTCCAAACACATTTACGTAAAGGAACTTTATTGCCTGCAAAGGACATTTTATAACCATTGGACAAACTTAGTCTTCAACTTTGAATATATTTATATTGTTACCCTGTAAGCCATTTCCTATGGGCTGCATGTCCTTGATGTGGTGGAGGGGCTTAATCCGCGCGTGGGGGACGGGTGGAGCGGAGCTGTACGTATGTGGCTCCCTGTAAATGAGAAGTCCAGGCAAATGTGTGAGTGCATGAAGGCGGCTCAAAAAAAGGGCCAGTCCTAGGAGGGTTGTTATCTGCCCGGCTCTCGTCCTGCCCTTCCCTTGTGGGCGGCAACCAAGAAGCGACCCCATCCAGGTTGGTGGTCTGGATGGGTACATACACCACCGATTTGAATTTGTTATGCGATCCGTGCCGATGTAGATTCGTGTATCTCAGGGTAAGGAGGGTCTTTAACGGAGCCTCAGGGGCACCTGGCGCCACCCCTGAGTACTTAAGTCACCTTACCGCCGTAAGCGGGGCTCTGCGGCGGTGGACCTTTATTTCTCTAGCTGCTCTTGGGAATACACATGACAGACAAAAACGAAATAATTTAAATGGTCGTGGCTTAGAACCTACCGACAAATCTGCCCCAATGGATGTGACTTCGGCCCCCGTAGAGACAGATGGAAAACCAGTTACGAAGGCAACAGGAGGAATGAGTGGGGAACAAAGGAGAAAAGCACTCTGGCTTGCCTACCATGAGGAGGCAAAGAAGGAGGACATGGTGTTCAGAGAACCACAGCTACCCCTTTTGAGGAAACACCGGTCCAGGAAACGGAAGGGTTTGACTGAGGCTGGGTACAGTGAATCTGGTAGGACCTTAATACGACAAGAGAAAGAGAGGAAAAGGAAGGAAAGGAATACTTCTAATTATACTCCAGAGTTGGAGGCCAAGAGGAATAGACAGGGGTCTAGGCCTGTTGGGTCGGGAGGGTCGTCTTTCTCGTCAATCCCGCCAACCTACCGAGGGTACTAATGACCTTTGGGGATAGTGAAGGCTTGAGGATGGAGATTCGACCACCTTAAGGACACCGTCATGGACCAAATTTTGGACATTCCTAGTGGAGGTTTTGCTCCGCGTTTCAGGGACACATAGTTAAGGGATGGAGTCGCAGCATTTAATTGTTCTGAGGAGGAATCGGCAAAATGGCTGAGAGAAGTGGTTCCGTCAGTTAAGCTCGAGGACGAGACACGATCAAGGCTAGTTCCTACTGATGAACTGATCGAAGAGTGCGAAAGTGACAGTGCTCGTACCACCAACAAAAAGGGAGGCCACTCATCCTGAGGTCAAACTCATGGTGTTGCAGAACCCAGAAATTGACATTTCGAAGTGGAATATCCTACAGTGAATTGAGCAGGGACCTGCTACCTCCTCTACCTAGGATAGGATGAGGCATCAGCCAGACATCTCAAGGCAAGAGATGGGAAGGCCTCCCTGGGGACTGGAGAGGTCACGTTTAGGTGGACCTCTAAAGACCCGTAAGAGAAGGGCGAGAGGGAGAATCAGTAGAAGGCCTTTGGGTCAGTTGGATTCTGCAAATTATCTTGTACTATAGTAAAAGCACCTCGGTGGTCCTAAACAGGTTCTTAAATGTGAGGCACACATTACCAGCCCTTGCGCTGGTGCAAGAACCGTGGCAGCACAGGAACCGTATAATGGGTCTGGCTGCAGCTGGGCGCAACTACGCAAGTGGGGAACATGAGGTACACAAGGCATGTGTGATAGTCAGAGGACTAGAATGTATGCTGATTCAAGAATTCTCAACTAGAACCCTTGCGGTGGTTACAATTTGAGGTAAGTTGGAGCAGGGAGTTCATCGTTGCCTCCATTAAATGCGCCCACAATAGAGAATCGCCCCATGCAAAATTACGTAAGTTAGTTCGGTACTGCAGGGAGAGGAATATAGGAATCTTAGTGGGCTGTAATGCCAATGCTTATAATTAGGTGTGCGGCAGCACAGACACAAATGAGCGAGGCGATGAGCATGACTGGCAGCTTT
The DNA here is from genome assembly GCA_036971475.1 of Prosapia bicincta. Lineage (NCBI taxonomy): Eukaryota > Metazoa > Arthropoda > Insecta > Hemiptera > Cercopidae > Prosapia > Prosapia bicincta. The sequence goes on from JBAIZL010000003.1 coordinate 25,929,007, forward strand.
CGGATGAGCCCTTCATGTCAGATCACCGGAGCATTACTGCTACGATGAGGGGGGTTGTCCACTATGTGGTGTGGCTTAGGAACCCGAGATAGACAATCTGGGAAGGTTTTAAGTCCTCGGTAAGGAAACGGATGTCAGACTTGCGTGGTATGTATGGTACATCAAACGAATTGGAAAATACTGAGGCCTACACATCAGGACTGCAATTTACACGTTTGAGGAAAATTGGTCTCTCTCTCTCTCTCTCTCTCTCGCGGATAAACACTGGGCGTGGTAAGCTTAAGTGGAACAGCGAGTTAGAGACAAGACAGAAAGAAACTAGAAGGCTCTTTAATAGAGCAATGAAGAAGAATACGGTAGACACCTGGCAGGCATATAAAGACAGCCAGTGTCTATAAAAATCTTATAAAAGAGGTTAAACGTGCTTCTTGGGAAAATTGGCTCTCAGAGATAAGCACACTGAGTAACACTGCTAGACTGTAAGGTATTAGCAGATGGACCGAGGGGAGACCTTACGTTTGTCAAGAAGGCTGATGGTAGCTTTACTGACACCCCGGAGGAAACTCTGCTTATGAGGAACAGTTATCCCGATGTTAGACTGGTAGGAGACGGTGCTCAAAACCTCCGCCATACTGTGCTAAGGGCAGACTAGAATATTGCTGGGGAGGTGATCTCAAAAGGTGAGAGAGGCGATTTTGTCTTTTGAACCTTTTAAAGCGCCTGGATCTGATAATATTACGCCAGCATTACTACAAAATTGCTTGTAGGAGGTTATAGGGATAGTGACAGGATTACTCAGGGACTATGTTGCCCTAAGTTAAACGCCCGGGCAGTGACTCAAAATGAACGTTATCTTTATCTCAAAACCGGGGAGGAAAAGTTACACAAAGGTAAAGGACTTCAAACCTATCAGCCTTACATCTTTCTTGTTAAAGACACTGGAAAGGCAGGTGGATCTCTATTTGAAGGAAGGACCTGTGAAGCAGTATCCGCTTCATCAGGACCTACACGCCCACCGAATTGGCACGTCAGTAGATACTGCGCTGTTGTCGGTTGTGAACTTTATTGGGATATGTATTGGGCCTTTCTTGATGTGTAAGAGGCTTTTAATATTACCTCTAGAATGGCCATCAAGAGAGCAGCTATTAATCACAGGATTTCTGATGGAATTATACATTTTATTATGAGTTCCTTCGAAAACCGTATAAGTACTGCATCATGGATGAGGTGTACGATAAATTGGATGATCTCGGAGAGCACCCCGTATGGTGGAGTGTTACCCTCTCTACTGTGTAGCATTGTCTTGGACGATCTACTAAGGACGCTCAGTGGAATGGGTGCCAAGGTGGTGGTAGGATATTCGGACGACATAGCTATCCTTGTTAAGGGGCATTTGAAGAGGTCCTCAAAGACCTGCTTCAAGAGGCACTCAAGGTAACAGAAGCATCGTTGCAGAGAAAAAGCACTATGCAATCAAGGAGAAAAATCTGTGGCACTCATCTTCACTAGGCGATATAAGACTAAATCGCTGGAGATGACTGAAATTTGTTATACTAAAATAAGCTACGTTGAGAGCGCTAAATATCTGGGAGTTATTTGGGGTAGGAAGCTACTCTGGCGGGAGTAAAAAACGGTCAAAAAACCGTTTCAATATACCACCTCGAGAGAGCCACCTTACTTCGGTATGAAGTCGAGCATTCTTACAGCCCCCCCAAAAAAAGAAAACTATCTTGACTGCAAAGGTCGAGTTAAATGTAGTTATTAATTTGAGCTATTTCATTGAGAGTTTTCTATAGCATTTCAGACAATCTGATGCCTACTAAATCTTCTCGATGAATGCAACTGTCAGATATAGGCGCAGTGAATGTGTTAAATAAAAATAAATTCATTTCAGGGACAACTTACATACCCCTAATATATTGCCCGCGGACCCCTAGAGGTCCGTAAACCACTTGGTAACCCTGTGGTACAGATGTAGCGTGTCATCACTTTTTCGATGGCGATGTTACACTCCTTAGCTGCCAACGAACGAAGCCATGTATTTACCTTCTTCATATTTTTCAAAATAATTTTGCCGCACTAACATTCCTTTTTTGGTAATAAAACGATATAGATCCCAAGCAAGGGCTGAAAGATTAAAATATCTAGGCTATCTACAAATATATAGAGGGCGCCGTAAGCGTGAGTTCCCGGCTAGCTGGCCTGAGCAACCGGGCGGGTCCACAGGTGGCGGATAGTGAAACGGCCTACAGATATGTAGGTTACTTGTGAATAAGGATTCCGGAAGGTTTCTGAATAAGCAGGCCTGGACCAAGGCAATGGTTCAAAGGTGAGGAATTATCCCTCCTCGTCAGTCAACCTGTTGGGTGTGGTAGAAATAACTGCTCTGACTGGGGAGTCTAGGGTAGTTGGGAATTAAGTCCTCACAATGCTACTCTCACCTCCCAGGTGAACCAAGGGCAATTCGGCAGTGAAGTATGCGCTAAACTACCCTAACGACACAGTTGTAACAAAAGAGAGTAAAGCAGGCTGTTCGCTCCAAGAGCAACAGTTAATAATGTCCTGAACTTGGGGTAGGCTTCAAGGTCAGTGACTGAATACCAAATCCAAGGTGGAAGGCATCGTGCCGAAGGATGAATGGCTGAAGGGTAATAAATGCAGTTGTACACGATCCCCTTGAGGAACCAGAAAAAACCTCAATGTATGTTGTCTTGCCAGGACAGTGGGGGCTCTGCTCTGGTCGACCGTTATTTTCCTAATACTCGTGTGACGTTAATGGACCGCACATGCAAGCCGTTAATGGCTTTTGAGACCGCACAGACAGCGGGAGCCAATGAGACGGCAAACCGTGAGTCTGTAGCAGATTTGTCAACGGCAACCATCACTGGGGGTGCGTGGGCGACTTTCAAGCTGCCGACTGCAGAAACCGGTGAAATGGGTGTACAGTTGAACACGCTGTCTTTACGGAGAAAGCGTATGAGTGGAGCGGCCAAAAGGCGCCTCCGAAGAGAACAGGCGAGAGCAGCGGGAGGGCCAATAATCCTGACAAAACGAAGGGAAGGCCAAAACCGAGCCGAGCTTGTCAAAGTCCAGGGCTTGGATGTTGTGAAGAGGGAGGTTCAACAGGGAAGCAATCAACCAAGAGCACCAAACCCCAGCACGCCCAAAAGGCCTAGGAGTTCGACGTCCAATCCCTCTCTAGTGGAGGGAGGAAAGAAGAAAGTGAAGCTGGGACAAGGGGGGGGATGCTGCAGTGTCTTCGGGAACATACGGCGATACCCTTCGGCAAAAGCTAGCCATTGACCCAGTTAGTTACCCAGAGAGACAATTCTCGGAAGAGATGGCGTTGGAGCTGGAAGAGCTGTTCTTCTCAGAACTGCTGTCCGCTGAGACGGAGAGTGGGGATAGGGGGTTCAGGACAGCATACTTAGAGAGGGGGGCTCTAAATGTCGTATGCTCCTCATGGGAGAACCTGGAGTGGGTCCTTCGGGTCCTGCCAAGCTTCACCCTGAGTGAGGGGGTAAAGTTGAGGGCAGGGCCACCCAAGGAGATCTTTTGCATTGCAAAAGTTTCAATGTGGGTGCCCAAACCCTACAATGACAAAGAGCCGGAAGAGATACTGAAGGTTGTCAAAACCCACAACCCTGGGATAGTTCAGGATACTTGGAAGGTGATTGTTAGGAAAAGGGAGGATGCAGGTCTTACCCTTATCCTGTATATAGGAGAGGGCTCCCTCAGGGCACTGCGGAACAACAACCTGAGGGTGAATGTGAGGCTGAGACAGGCCACGTCCAAGGTGCACTCTAGTCCTGGGGCTGCTTTGCGGACCCAGGCAACTGCTAAGTAAGCAGAACGATGATCAAGTTCCTCCAAGTGAACCTACAGCATAGCAGGGCGGCTAGTGCTGTCGTGTGTAAAATGCTGGACAGGGGAGAGGTGGACTTGATTCTCATCCAGGAGCCATGGATTTCTGGAGGACGAATATGCGGGCTGGCGACATTTGGAGGTACGTTGTTGTATGATAAGAACTCCGGTGTTCCCAGGACGTGTATCCTGGTTAGGAGGGGGTTAAGTGCTTTTGTACTAACGGACTTCTGCTGCAGGGACTTGATAGCAGTGATGGTGGAACTGCGAGCGGAAGGGAGGATGAAGAGGCTGAACCTGGCCACGTTATATCTTCCCTTTGACTACGCGGGGGCTCTACCAACACAAGAGCTGAGGAGGCTTGTCGAGCACTGCGGGGATGTGGATGAGGAGCTGCTGGTGGGGATGGATGCTATCTCCCATCACACTTCGTGGGGAAGTACAGGTACCAACACTAGATGTGAGGAACTTTTAGCTTATCTTAGCTCTAAGAATTTACTAGTCTTAAATCAGGGGGAAGAGCCGACGTTTGTCACTAGGGCCAGACAGGAGGTCCTGGACTATACTGTGGCATCGAACCAGATGGCTAGGTATGTACTAAATTGGCATGTGTCGAATGAACCATCTTCTTCTGACCACAGACATATTAGGTATGATATCTCCCTCAATCCAGCCATGCTTCGACAACCAGGGATCCAAGAAGAACAGACTGGGACTCCTACAGGAGGGACCTGGGTGTTCGGATTGAGGAGGCTGGATTGGAGTGTGGTGGGAGGAGAGAGCTAGAAGACTCTGCCACAATGGTTGGCGAGGCAATAGCAGAATCCTTTACTGATAACTGCACTCTCAGTGAGGGGAGAAAAGTAGGATATCCGTCATGGTGGAATAAGAAGCAAGACAAACAACGGAAGACCACCAGGAGACACTTTAATAGAGCAAAAATGAACGGGGAGTGGGACCAGTATAGGAAAACACTAACCGAATACAACAGGGCATTTAGAGAAGCACGCAGGAAGTGCTTACAAGACGTGGTAAGAAGGAGGACTGGGAAGTGGTAAGGAGAATAGTAACTCCACAAAGGGTAAGATGGGCTATTGGCACATTTAAACCCTACAAATCTCCAGGTCCAAATGTTATCTATCCTGTGCTGTTGCAGCAGGGAATGGATATGCTGGTGCTGGTACTTACTAAATTATACAGGCTAAGCATTGCTCTAGGGCATGTGCCGGCAGCCTGGAAATCTAGTAAGGTGGTCTTTATATGCCCACCGGTAACCAATCGGAAGGGAAAGGATACAGACCTATTACACTCATGTCCTTTGTTCTTAAGGGACTTGAAAAACTGGTTGATAGGCATATTGGGGGGGGGGGGTACTTTGGCCATAAAACCACTGCATTGGAAACAGTATGCTTATCAACCGGGGAAATCCTGCGAGGGAGCTCTCCATCAAGTGGTTGGTAGGATTGAGCAAATGATCGCTAAGAAAGGTTGTGCCATTGGTGCCTTCCTCGACATTGAAGGGGCTTTCAATAACCCCTCAGTGGAGACGATGGTAAATGGTGCAAGACGTCATGGAGTGGATGCGACTACTTGAAGCCGGATAAGTTCCATGTTAACAAACAGAAATATTTCTGTAGAGGTGGCAGGGGAGGTCAGAGGGCGGAGACAAGTCTGGGCTGTGCACAAGGGGGGGGGGTTCCCTCTCCTCTGTTGTGGTGCCTAGTGGTTGACAACCTTATTGAACTCCTGAATGAACAGGAGGTACTTCTGTCTGGGATATGCGGACGACATAGTTGTTCTGATCCTGGGCAGATTTCCTGATACAGTCCTTGAGGTAATCAGAAATCCTCTACGACTGATTAAAGAGTGGTGTAATAAGGAGAACCTTAGGGTAAATCCGAAAAAGACTGCTCTTATTAACTTCACCAGACAGCGAAAAGATCTAAGGACCAGGATGCCTCGCTTGTTTTGTGAATAACTTGAGTTTGTGGGGGAGGTGAAGTACCTGGGAGTTACTCTGGACAGGAATCTCACCTGGAACCCATATCTTGAGAGGACAGTTAACAGGGCCAAAAGGGCACTGATGACAGTGAGAAGAATGGTGGGTATGAAATGGGGACTGAAGCCATCAATGATGCACTGGATGTATCTGAGGGTGATAAGACCTATGATTACCTATGGAGCTCTGATGTAGTGGACAAAGGCCAACCAGGCACAGACAAGAGCTCAACTGAGCACTATCCAGAGATTGGCTTGTCTGTGCACACTGGGAGCGATGTCAACTACACCTGGTGCAACAATAGAAGTAATGCTCAACCTCCCCCCCCCCTTGAGCTTGTCCTTAGGGGAGAGGCGAAGCTGGCGGCATGGAGATTGCGCAACTCGAACAACTGGGCTAACCTCCCAGATGTTTCGGGCCATATGAGTATCGAGTGCGTGGTCAAAGAATCCGACTTGGAAATGGGCAGCGACCACATTACTCGAACGTTTGCACCTGACCAGGCCCACCAAACTATGATGGAATGGTCAGGGACATTAACATCGGGAGCTCAGATCTGGAACACAGATGGCTCAAAGATGGACTTCGGCACTGGAGCGGGGGTGTATTATGAAAACCCAAGGGTAAAACTAGTTTTTTTCCTTGGGAAGGCATACCTCTGTCTTTCAGGCCGAAATATATGCTATAAATGCCTGTCTGGGAGAGATAGCGAGAAGGGGAACACACGGGACCCGAATTGCTATTTTCTCCGACAGTCAGGCAGCAATTAAGGCACTAAACGGACATGTTGTCACCTCGGCCATAGTCAGGGAGTGCCTAAATAACCTACAAGCCCTGGCAAGGTACAATCAAATCAAGATAGGTTGGATGCCAGGGCATAGCGGAACATTTGGAAATGAAGCCGCAGATGCGCTGGCCAGAGAAGGGTCTTCGACTCCCCTGATTGGACCGGAGCCGGCGGTAGGTATTTCCAAATCCATGGTCAAGATTGCAGTGCGAAGGTGGATGGCTGAAAGACACAGTGAGCACTGGATCAGGGCTGAGGGGATGAGACACAGTGAGCTAACCCTTAGGAAACCTAAGTGCTCTCGTGTGTAAAATGCTGGACAGGGGAGAGGTGGACTTGGTTCTCATCCAGGAGCCATGGATTTCTGGAGGACGAATATGCGAGCTGGCGACATTTGGAGGTAAGTTGTTGTATGATAAGAACTCCGGTGTTCCCAGGACGTGTATCCTGGTTAGGAGGGGGTTGAGTGCTTTTGTACTAACGGACTTCTGTACGTGGATGGCTGAAAGACACTGTGAGCACTGGATCAGGGCTGAAGGGATCAGACACAGTAAGCTAACCCTTAGGAAACCTTCCTTGGGGCTGCAGAAGAGTCTCATCTATCTGTCTAGGCAGGAATTGAGGATAGCTACAGGTCTACTCACGGGACACTGTGGACTAAGGAAACATCTGCATAAAATGGGTATCTACCAAGATGAACCAGTGTGCAGATTATGCGGGCAAGAACTGGAGACTGCCACACACATCATTTATAGATGTAAAGCACTTGCCGTGAGGCACTTCAACCTCTTTGGTGATAGTACGGCTCTGGTGGATGCTGAAGGTAAAACACTAGTCAGGAAACTCCTAAACCTGGTAAGAGGGAAGGGGCTATTTGACTAGATCAGGGACGTAGGTACAATATACCTTGAGGTAGCAGTGCTTCGGGCAGTTTAAACCCGCTCCCAAGTTAAAAAAAAGTGTGAGTTTGAGGAAGTAAAGCATCTATTGCAATAGAAAATAATATCCATTCAAAATTTGAAGAAATTATAAAAATAAATAAATGTTTACTAACATATAAATACAAAGTGTATATAAATATTAAAATCATTCATGCGAGATAAACCCGTACAACAATGAAGAATAAATTTAATTTACACTACCATAGTTACGTTAAAACATTTTTCATTATATTTTCTTGAAATAAGAACAAAAAATATGAAACTTAAAAATATTTGGAAACTTTGTAAGTATTTAGTAAATTAACTAACGAAATTCCTACTTATAACACAATACATTCCGATCTTACCGCCTGTGTGTATCAATAAGTACGAACACCCGTGGTGGAAGTGAGGTTAGGTTATTTGTGATTGCCGACACTTGCAATTGCTTAGGGCAGCTTAACTACAGGGTTTGTAGCCCTATATATCGGATAAATAGAATTCTTTGAATGTTTCCACCTTATTACCGGAATTGTGTATAGTGTTGTATTCAATAAAACTAAATAACGTAGTTTGGTATTTTGTTCCCGTTTTTAAAATAAGGTTAAACGGTTTACTCTATTTTTAGTTTAGTAATTGTAGGCATGTAAATTATTTATTATCTATTAGCAAAAAGCCTTTGTATCAATTCACTTGGGCCATTAACCTTGTCTCCCTTCCCATGTAGAACCGCGTTTCACGCCCTCACATATGTCTCTTACCACCGAACAATTCCTTCACCACTTACTTCATATGTCTAGGTGGCACATTTATATCAACGATAAATCTACTCCTTTTTTAACTACTCTTTTCCCTTTCATTGAGACCAGGCAAAGCAAGTGTAGCCTAAAAATATGTGAAAGTGGAATATGTGAAAATATTCCAAACACTTAGTTTAGATTTAAATCCTAAGATAAAAGGTTTCACAGATAATACTCATGAGACATAGATCCTAATTAGATTGCTTCATTGTATTTAGTGTAAACATGTCCCTTGGAACTTCTATCTAGGTATAGGCTTTTGAGCGTGTACATAAAGTCATGACAATTTTGCCTATGAACAAAACACTTTTTCTTAGAATATTTAAATATATTTTATATTTTCCTTTAAATTTATCCTAAGAAAAAAATTGTGATGAATTTAGAACACCTTTCTACCAATACAAATTTTATCAAGAAAAGTCTTTGCCTCATAAAACAGAACAAAACACATTTTCTTAACATGAACTAGTCTTTCTCTGCGTTCCTTTCCTGTTTCTTCCTTCACTCTTTCCATCTATTTTCCAACTCATTTACTCTTTCTTGTTCACTCCTCTCACTTCCCAATTCCTAGATTACTCTCCTCTTTATACTCTGTCTACCCATCTCTCTCATGTCTTCCAATGCTTCAGTCTGTCTGTCTGTCTGTCTGTCTCTGTCTCTGTCTCTCTCTCTCTCTCTCTCTCTCTCTTATTTTTACTCAATAAAAAAACTCATGTGTGTGTGTGTGTGTGTGTGTGAGTGTGTGTGTGAGTGTTAGTTTATGGTTCCTGCGTGTGTGGAACGGTGTGTGTGTGTGTGTGTGTGTGTGTGTGTACGTGTACGCGTGCTTCTGTAAGGGTAATTATTCAAGGTAGTTATTTCAAGCTACAAGATGAAATCTGATAAGACATTTACTTTTTTGTAGTTGAAAAATTAGCGAATAGAAAACGTATAACAATTAAAATTAAACTATTCCATAGCTGCGAAGACACATTTTGTTATTGCCTTACTGGATTAAAAACGAAAACATTTGTCTTTTCTCCAAACATTAGAATTTAATAAACAAAAATAGCATTCCTGAACAATAATAACACTAGCTTTGTAAGCGGGTGTATTCTTCAGCTGGTGATAGACTTCATAGAAAACTTAGCGTGTGATGCTGATAATTATCCTAAAAATATTACTTACCAACTGATTATTTATTTTGGAGCAGCATCAATAATTAACGCACTTCTTGCTAGAAACATCCGCTTTTTCATCACAGTATCAAGAAACAAAATTGTTTTATTCAAGTAATGTATATCTTCTACAAATATTTTACTCATTTATGAAAACCACATTTTTAATTAAACATCCCTTAAACCTTATGGTTCTACCAATGTGAAAGAGATACGGTTTCATAAAACAGTTGATTTTATGTTATAGTATGCTGTAGAACAGCTGTTTAAACACATATATTAGGTTTTTTTATTTATATTATTTTATTGTTGTTGTTGTTGTTGCTGGCTGTGTATATGTATGTGTGTATTTGTGTGTGTGTGTGTGTGTGTGTGTGTGTGTGTGTATTTGTGTGTGTGTGTGTGTGTGTGTGTGTGTGTGTGTGTGTGTGTGTTTTAAGAATGGCACAACTAATATTGTATAACTTGTAAAATTCTAGTTTTAATAAAAGAATTTCCTATCTTGTTCCAGTCACGTGCTGCTTTGGTACAAAGAAAAGTAAGGAGAGAAGAGGTAATTACTATTAGTTAATTTTCATTTCACCTTGAAATAAAGAAATTTAGTAGTTTTAATAAAATCCTCTAATTTAATTAAATAGCTTTACAGCTTGTTCAACATTCGTATACGTTTTCAGTTTCCAATATTCGCTGGATTTACGGCAAATATTGTGATCTCCATCTCATGGATGTCCTGTTGATATTATTCAAATATTGTAGCATCAAATTTACATTTCAAGGAGACAATACATGAAATTTAATGAAACTATACATCCAAAATATTAAAGTTACACAACTGTATTAATAACATTTTAATTAAAACATCAGATTTAAACCATTAGCACACTCATGCCTTAAATAAGAAGCCTTCCGCTAGATTTAAACTTGCGCCACTGATAGCATTGTTAATATTACAGCAAACCGACACTGTGATCGTTTGTTGTATTCAGTAAAGTCGAACTTTTCATTATGACAAATGTAGGGAACTGGTTATTTAAATGAGTAAAAGTGAACTTTCAAAACGTTCCCTTCAAGTTCCTTATGTTTTTAGTAATTTTAATTCATATTATTTTAATACTCTACGCTCTACGAACATGACTTTTCAACGCAATGAAAAAGAATATTACCTATGGTATAGTGAAAAATTATTTCTTTAAGGTTCATCAACATAGTAGGCTTACATTATATATGCTATCATGACACATTATATATATATGACACAAGATTTATTAAAACTTCTAATTTTACAGAAGTGTTCGATGAAGATATGCTCAGCTATTTGTCAAGCGCATACCCGAGGATAAAGTTCGTTTCTTTCCTCGAGGTGATTCTCGAGGAAGAAGAAGGAGAAGAAGAAGCGGAAATAGTTTGTCAAAAAGCTGCAATATATTCTAGAAGTGATTCCGCACTATTTCCGGTAAAGTTTGAAGGCCCTGCTTTCTACAGGACTCAGTCGTTTTGTAAGTGACTTTTATTTGTTCCTTTCGTTTTGTTTAAAATGGGAATTCTATTCTTAGTTACTTGAACTAGAGCTTATATCTGTTCACGCAACAAATTCTAAATCATACTCTCTCTCTCTCTCTCTCTCTACACACACACACACACACACACACACACACACACACACACACACACACACACACACACACACACACACACACACACACACACACATATATATATATATATATATAACGAAACTCTATACGTAAGGAAAAATAATTGAACTGTATGAGATCGTAGCAAACTGACGCTATCTATCACAGGAGAGTCAGTTGTATATCTTTCGGCATAAAGGGTTACTTCACGCACCTGGTATACCATAAAAAATAATATTCTTTGAAAGAGTACATAGAAGGGAAAGTGGACTCGATCACTTGAGAGGAGAGCTAAGTTTGACATCGAGGGACCTTGCAGATTTATGAAGAAATTATCTCTAAAAATGTATTACAAAGCACGTCCAACTAGACACCTGCAGCTAGAGTCATTTCCAAAAGTTGCCACCTAAAGCAAAGAGAAAGCGGCGAAGGAGACGTTCTGATTGGACCGAAGAAAAACTAGCGGCATAAGGTAGAAAATCAAATTTCAAGAGAAGGGGAAACGCTATGGAAACTACCCAAAGCAGACACGAGTTAGTCAAATTCCATAACTTGCGACAGGTTAGTTTTGGTATCACGTTTTAAAGGAAAATAGAAAAAAGGAAACTAGCAAAGTAAAAGTAGTATGTGATATTAGTAACAGAAATATTACGGAAATAAAGTTTATGTACAGTAAAGAAGCATTTGCAGTGAACAGGAGAGTGATCTTTAGTAAGAGATATATTAGTAAGTGACTGCGTGATCAGGTGAAGTGAACAAAGAAACAAACCTAAAGATAAGCTTCAACAACTGTCAGAATTAATTTATCTTAAATTCTTAGCCAACTCTTAAAAGTAAAAAAATATTAAGAGTTGTATCTACTTTTCTTTAATATTTTTAGAAAGGTAGGTAATTCAAATGTGAACTTTATCAAATCACGTGCAGTAACCTATACACGCCTTAAGATAATTAAGGGTCAATTTTAAAAGATTTTATTAGTAGAAAGAATAAATATAAGAGTTTTGATGCATATCCACAAATTATAGATGGATAAGTTTAGCTACCTGTAAATGTTACAACTTTGAACTCAAAATTAAAATAAATCTGTCATATTAAAATACAATTAGCTGTGTATTATTTTGATTCCCTTAGAGTCAAATATCCAGTATTACATCTTAAGCAAACTTAAATATGCATGTTAACTTCATAGGGTGAATACACACCATTTTATTTTTACCTACCAAACTAAATATCCATTTATGTATCTAGTTATCATTTATGTTTCTGAATACCTATATAATCTTAACTCTTTATCATTGATACTATAATAAATGCCTATAAATTAAGATGTCTTTTTTCAGAAGCGACTTTTCGGCTTCGTGGTTTGGAACGACATCTGGTGGAGGTGAGCAAAGGTTTTACTACCACTGTGTGTGTGTGTGTGTGTGTGTGTGTGTGTGTTTTGTGTGTGTGTGTGTGTGTGTTTTGTGTGTGTGCGTGTGTGTATAGATATTTCATTACTCTTTACAACATTCTCCTGTAACGGTCACCATATGCTCCTTGAACTTAGTAAAAAACACTTAAACGTTAACAGTTACTTCTTGTTAAAACCAAAAGAGGTGCCATAATTTCATCTTGCGATCAACAAGCTTTTGTGTGTGTAAGATTTTGTTTTATGATAACAGAGTTACATTTTATAATGTGAGCGAGAAGAGAGTTGCAAAGTGTATCCAAGTGAAGGTCCTATTTCTTAGAACATTTTAGGATGACAGTTACTTGTTACCTAAATCGCAATGACTTTACATTGTGCTGTTTTACATTGTTTTTAAATAGTCTAGACGAATATTTAAAAAACATTACATAAATATTTATTAAAATGCTGTTGATCCACATTTAAATTTATTTTTCATATTTATTTTCTATTCACAGATCGCTGAAATGAATGTCTACCCGCATACATGTTCTTTGTTTCGTCCAATCTTCGAAATTTTCCCTTTCGACACAACCTAGTCTAAATCTCTTGAAGAACAGGGTCATTTCAGGTGAGCAACGAACAAAATTACTTATTAAATAAAGCAATTCATTAAACTGTATGTTTGCCATTTACAAATTACTTTTATTTAAAATTCTAAACCAATATAGCTACATTATTTTGTAAATTATTTTATTTACAAATATTTCAACATGTGCAATATTTAACATTTTAAGTAAAATGTTAGTTATAAACAGTGATGGACGACGAAAGTTAATTATATGCTTTGTATTTGGTGAATGAATGGGGGTGGTGTTTAAATTTATACGGTGTAATGTTCGCAGCATCAAATTTTCGCACTACACGTTTTTTATTTAAGTTCGATGTTTTCAGAAAACCACGAAGCATTGCCCAGTACTGTCAAATTATGAGGAATTCCTCAAGAAAGTGTTTATTCTTGCAGTTTAGAGAACGTGTTAGTTTTCACTGAGGGTACAGACACAGGCAAAACTAATTTCAGTAATTTCAATCGTTTATTAAATGTTTTCAGTAAATTATTTAGAGCAATAAAATCTAATAAAATCGGCAGCATTCTACTTGAGCCTTGATCCGAATAAAGAGAGAGGATTTCTTGATTAAGCATTTCACTTTATCAAAATATTTATACATTGAAAAATTTTCGGTTAGGATTTGTTGCCTATAGGTATCCTACGGGAGTAAAGCTAGCTTTAGCCTCGCACGTTATTACGTCACAAACATGTTTCTGATAAACCTGGATTTTTTAATCACAAGAATTCTCAATGTTTAGTTTGCCTTGCATTTATATTACTCTACTGGACAACAAACCAAAATTCTCAAAGTATATGAAATTCATTTTGTGAAAATTGTTAAAAATGGAAGTTTTTAATATATCACATTGACTAGGGGCTTTTAGGGGCAAATCCCCTATTCGTACTGATATAAATTTTAAAATTTTGTACAATTTTGTTTTTAATACAAATTAAATTAACATAATTCAAGTATTTCAAACCAAAATTTCCTTATAAACCAAATTTTTTTGAATGCGTTTTGTTAAAAAATTTGTTTGTTTACAAATCATACTCATTTGTTTTTTCATTGCAATGTTTGTCTTAGGGAGATTTTTGATAATTTTAATTGTCTAAAATCCTTATAAATGTTGTAAATTAAGAAAAACATTTATTTTCCTCCGCTCCTTTCTGTCGATACCTTTAATTTGAGCCACCTTCCAGCTCTTTACTACTTTCCAAGCTCCCACAAACTCTTCTTCAAAATTCGGATTACGAAATTATATATTAAGATGTTTACACTCGTGCATCATTGTTCGACGATTATTTCTACACCTTGTAGCTTGCGGCGCGGAGGTAAAATACAAAAATATGTAACTTATTTTGTATTTGATACTATCGTCTACAATTGTTCGAGACACTTTTTACTATAAAGGATTTAAGGCGAATTTCGACTCCACTTAGCCTTCTTATTCGAATATATTGGTTTGAAAACTATAGAAAATGTATTTTAATAACGTCGTTTCTGAGGCACAACTCAAAAACCTCTAAAAACCATACGGATTTAGAGGAACTTCTATAGATAAGGGGTAAAATTGGAATTTAAAAAAAAAATATATATATATATATATATTAATTTATTTATTTATTTGATAAATTCAAAATATATGAATATATTTGAATAATATATGCAATAAAAGTATTCTTGTTTTTGAAATATTTTTTATTTATTAAATATATTACAAGAAAACATATCACCATATTTAATATATATATATATATATATATATATATATATATAAATATAGCAATATGTATTCTTGTGTATTAATAAGAACTAAGTCAAAATACAAATACAAACTTATAAATGAATTTACAATTTAATTCATAATTGAATTGTAAATTCAATTATAATTCTTGTATTTGTATTTTGACTTAGTTCTTTATATATATATATATATATATATATATATATATATATATATATATATATATATATATATATATACTTGTAGCAAAATATATATATATATATATATATATATATATATATATATATATAAAGTTGACAACATTGTTTGTTAGATCTAGCTAAGACTTGTATGCTCGTTTTTCTTTACTAACATATAATATATCAATTCATAGGGTAAATTTTAACTAATAAGAGAACCATCTGCTAGTGAGACGGATGAGCTTGCATTTTTTTCACAAGCATGCCTGTTTCAAGTTGTATTTAATTAAAGGTACAACGCAAGTCATTAGTAACAAGTTTGTTCCTTTATTTTGTTTTTATTTCAACAAGCACTGAAAATGTTTTTGCACAAGTAGGTGCTTGAAAAAGGCAAGAATAATCGAAGAGCTGCCTGTGATACACTTTTAAGTGTTTTATCCAAAATGAAGGTTTGTTCATTGTAGCGCTGTTGACACAATGAACAGCAAACATTTGTTTCGTGACACTTTCGTACAACTATTCTTTTCAATTTGTCATGTTGATTTAATTTCAAATTTACAAAATTTGTACAGCCTTTACGAAACTTATATTTCTTTTATAAATGAATAAATTTCTTTAAATTTCTGAATATCATGTTCAATAACATTGCCTAAGTAAATAAATCTGCGGTTTAAATTTAGTTTTATATTTTGATAAATTGTGTACTTAAATTTTAACAAAATGAGAATTTACCTTACTATTTTCCAACTGATCTCTCGCCCCCTTACTTTGCTTCACGACCCCCCCCCCAGTTTGGGAACCTATGATTTATAGGAACCACTTAAGTTAAGCGATAAAATTGGAAATATATATATTTGTAGTAGATATCAGAGCCTAAACGCAAAATATCATATTTTAATTTTTGGCTATACAGAGATAATTAAAAGATATTCCTTTATAGCAGTGGTTCCCAACAAAATTTTTTCAACGACCCCCTCATCACTTGTTTCATTGACAAGGACTCCTCAAACTCTTAAACAATTTAAAGTATTCTCAAACCATGTCAGAACTGGGCCGTATGTCATAATTTCCACACAGCTGCCCCACCCCCGACCTTTCGCGAAAGATCAGTATCGTGTTCTCAAAAAAAGATTTTAATTTTGCGTTTTTTATTTTGTCGTAAAACCTACACGGATCGTTATTTTGTTTTACTTTTCAGGAGAAAGAACTTATGATAATATAGTAGGGATGGAACGATTCCTAAGCTTTTCGATTCCGTTACCAATATGATTCTATATTTTTTTTCGATTTTAGATTCTTATTTCGATTCTCGATTTTTTAAAGTTATATAGGGCTACATGATATTCTTTAATTAACAATTAGTTAACATCTTGATCATATGATGAAGCCTTTTAAAAGTTTTAATATAATAGGCTACACGAAACTTTCATGTTATGATTTATAAATAGAAATTTCTGAAACCATGACAAACATATCGGATAAAAGTGACAAATATATAGATTAGATGCTTCCGATACTCTTTGTTGCTGCGTCATAAATAATAATAATATTTTCGTTATCTCAAATTCACTATTTGCTTTAATCGATTACTTCATTCAAAGCAACTAATCCTTAAATAAGACAAGTTGATTGATTATTCTCCAATAAATTACGCCGTAAACAAATTTTAACAGTGGAAAAAATAAGAATCGGAATCGGCACTTTAATCAATACAGAATCGACTATCGACTATTACTCAATACCTTTACAATTGACGATTCCTGGAATCGAGATTCGGAATAGGCGCATAGCTATAATATAGTGTTGTTCGGTCTGGGCAATGATTTAGCTATAGAAAATTCATCATATGTAAAAATTATTTTTTGTAATAAGTGTATGAAATAGTAATGTGATCGTAAAATTTATCAAAGTGTGATGCATTTTAATTCCATACAATTTAGATTATAATAAACGACACGAAATTATAATAAATTTATTTATTCTAATTTAGCTGCCACCAGAGTCATCGAAATTCTTCTTGCTCTCACGCCGGCCTAGGATCGGCACCTTTTCGGCCTTATCATCAAAATTTATGGGATGTAACCAACCCGCGTCCGTGCACCGCACACGTACATCCCGGGGAACGGAACTACGCCGTTTGCAAAATGGGTTTGAGGCAAACAAAAGCGGAAGATTTTATCTAACAAGTACAACAGAACGACGTTACTGAAGTTTCAACAGAATTCAAAAACTAACCTTCCATTAATTTTTCAATGTAAAACATTGATATAAAGATTTCCTCCCGGGGTGTGCGACAGAAGGACGGACGAAGCAGCAGTGAAACAAATTTTTAGTGAACAAAATTAAAGAAGAGTATAAAAGGGCCGACCGGGCAGAAAGTTCTAGTAAACAATCAAACCAAAACTCAAAACTACAGCCAAATTTCAGTCAAGGTAAATGAAGCAGGGCTTTAAAATACAGAAAGAATCGGGAATATAACACGTCGACATTATTGTAACACGAAATATAACTTTGTCATTTTGTATTATGCTGTGTTGACATTTTTTTATCAAATTACATTATTTAAAGTATATATACTTATATACCCATAAAACAAAGGTAGTTTTTAGCTTGTTATGAGAATTCATCCCGGACAGTTGTTTCGATCTCACTCCACGTTTAATTTAAATTGTAGAAGAATGATTAGGGGTAAGTTCGTTTGTAGTGGTATCCTGGTAGCCTAATACGTAACTGTGAGATTCCCAACCCTTTATGGATTTTAGTCTCTAAAAGTGGTGTTTTTAACAACGAATGATTATGTCTTTCTAAGTATTTCACTTTAAGTCAGTAAAAAAAGACAGTGAAATTTGTATTTCTAATGTAGAAGCAACACAGCGACTAACTTTTAAATTGGTAAGATTAAATTTTGATTTTTCAAGTTGTTGCACATAACTAAAATATGTATCACAGATAGACATAAAACTGCATTCGTGACACAGGAGGGCCATTTCCAATGGTCTTGTTTGCCCTTCGGCCTAAAAACCTCGCCAGCTATATTTCAAAGAATAATGTGTAACACAATACGCAAACTCAAACTCGGAGAGTTTACAATAAGCTTTATTGATGATATTTTGCTATTTTCAAAAACGTTCTCAGAACACGTCAAACAAATTTTGATTTTTCAAGTTGTTACACATAACTAAAATATGTAAAAATATAAATAAAACCAAGAATGGGCAAATCTTAGAAAACGCATAAACTAAGAGTTGTAAGAAAGTAAAATATTGTTGTATGAAATGCGTCACTTTAGTGGGGGGGGCACTGAACCAGGAAGCAATGACGTTACATTGTATGATCGGTCACCCCTTATCTTAAGAATTTTGTGATTGGAGGAAGTCGCATCACCAGAGGAGGGGTAGCCAGCGAGGCATGCCGAAGACAACAAGGGTAGTTTTTAGCCTGTTATGAGAGGTCACCCCGGACAGTCGTTTCGATATCACTCCGCTTTTTAAATTATACTGTAGAAGAATCATTAGTATATTAGAATCATCAAGTCTGGTTTAAGGAGGTATGGTTAAGGTTTTTAAGGTAAATATGCACTTCTGAACCATACTTTCTCTTTTTCTATTCCCGTACTTATTTCCTCGTTGCAAACTTTAGCCTGTTGTTCATAGGTATATGATTCTACGTATTCAATTCCCTGTCGTCCACAGTCTTACTGTATTGTTCAGTTTTGCTTATTCGACTTCGCTTGCTGTCTAATGTAACTTCTTCATGCTAAAAGCGAATATACTGCCCTTATTTCTTTTACTACTAAGTGTTTCTTCCCTCATCTTTATGACTCAGATTTTTTTCCTCTAGCGCTGTCTTGAATTAATTTTTAAATTGGATCTTGAAGTGGATGGGTGTAAAACATCCTGAAGAACACCCTTCTTGATTTCGCTATCTTTATTTCTTGAATCTTCACTTCACTGAGGTTCGCTAGTGTTAGTTTTCATTGGAGGAAGGCTCAGCAGCTTCATCTACTTCTGCATATCTCGCCGTCTTCTTTTAAACATTTCATAAACACATGGCGAATGTCTTAATGCCTTTGTAGTAAGTTCTAAGCGGTAGGGCATATTTTAAATTATCGATGTTGCAAAATCTATAAATATACACACGCTCGCACATACGCACACACGCACGAACCCGCACGTGCACGCGAACACGCATACACTCACCCGCGCGCAGAGACACGCACACATACTCACACGCATGCACACACACACACACACACACACACACACACACACATTCTTATTTAATATTACCTCATTTATTCTTATTTACTTTGGTTAACGATTGAATGAATGAATGAAGGTCACTGAATATGGGAATGTAATCTTCTGTTTCATCACATTGAAGAAAGGTTGGCATCGGATACCGTTATTGAAGCATTGCACGAAAAAAATATCCCTGTCACATTTTTTTGCACGAAAGTAACACACAGGGGTTTGATTACAACATATGACTTGGTCAGGTTGCAGGTTTTGTTAAACAGGCCTAAACAGACCATTTTAGTGACAGACATATCTTTAATAAACAATTGTGAACCCTTGCTACAAATATTTACACGTCCTTTATATAGCCTACAATTCGCTATCACAGTTACCATCTTAATAAGTTACATTTGAAACTGGGATTAATTAAGCTAGATGAGGTTTATAAAGGCAATGGTTTATTAATTATAATTACGCTACTGTGTTTCTATTGCTTTTGTGTTTACAGGCATATCTCGAAAAGAAAAATATAAATTATTATATAACAAGTAATATAAATATAAATAAGAATATATATATATATATATATATATATATATATATATATATATATATATATGATGAATAGCTATTATCTGTAGTTCATCCGTTCATTCTTCAGAGCATAAATTCGCAGTTCCGACGTTTCGCTAGAATCTCATCTAGCATTGACGAGGTGAACCCAACAACAGTTGAACAACGAGTGAACAGCGCAGAGAACTCTGCTCCCATATATAGAGGAATGAAGACACGCCCAGTGACGTCAAACCACACATTGACGTCAATCCACACACACCTGATCCAAACAATTACTCGCATTCCTTTGACTTTGTTCACCTTTCCTTGCAAAGTAATGTGAGTAATTGTTTGGATCAGGTGTGTGAGGAATGAGGTCAATGTGTGATTTGACGTCAATGGGCGTGGCTTCATTCCCCTTTATATAGGAGCAGCGTTATCTGTGCTCTTCACTGGCTCTTTAACTGTTGTTGGGTTCGTCAATGCTAGATGGGATTCTAGCGAAACGTTGGAACTGCGAATTTATGCACTGCAGAATGAACGGATGTACTCCAGATAATAGCTATTCATCATATTTTTCCATCCGTGAAGGAATACGTATCAGCATATATATATATATATATATATATATATATATATATATATATATCGCAGTATGTTTTCTTGTGTATTAATAAAGAACAAAAGTCAATACAAATACAAGAATTATAATTGAATTTACAATTCAAAGCTTTGAATTGGATGATGTTGGTACTGTTAGCCAACGAAAAGCTTTGAATTGTAAATTCAATTATAACTCTTGTATTTGTATTTAGACTTTTGTTCTTTATATATATATATATATATATATATATATATATATATATATATATATATATATATATATATATAAACTCAATTCCTACTTGGATCAACAAAAGAAATTTTGTTTTATATTACTTTTTAAATAATTACCACTAATATAAATATGTATTATCATATAATAGAATCACAATGTTAAGTGGCAAAAGAGAGAGCGAAATTATTATATTATATATAATTAATGAAATAATATTTGAAAAAACTGTAATATCATCCCATCTCATATACTACAAGTTAAAAAAAAATTATTCCAAGTTTAACGGATGAACAAAAAGTATTCTATTAACGATTGAAAATTTAATCCAGAAATATAAATATATGTAAGGAGAGTGTGAACCAATAGTAGAAATTTAGAAAAGATTTATATTGTAAAGCTTAAAAATGTTTTACTGTTTAAAAATTTAAATCATGGAATGTGACCATAAACCTTATTATAAAATAATACGATCCTAGCGTTTAGTATATTCTAATAATACAAAAGGCACTAATGATTAGTTAATAACAATTTAATTCTTGAATTTTGTAGTTACGTTTGGTGAATCTTATTAATTACTTAAATAATTTTTTAAGTGATTAACAATTGAATGTAGTATTCCGGTCAAGCTTTTAACCATTTACCGTATAATGTAAGGCTGAAACATATTATTAGAAAAATAAATTTAATAATTAAAAATTTGTTGATATTAATATTTTGTAGTGTATAAAAATGTGTTTTATTCTTGACCAAATCCTTAAGTTAAGAGTGTAGTAGATGCTAAAAGCAATGTCCGGAATATTAAATTGATTAGTGTTTCAATTTTTTACCTTGTGCTGTTCATCAGATAGCTTACACCGTATTTTCGTAATATTCACTTATGAGTTATGTAATGTGGCAATAATATATATTTAACTTTTAATTTACAGTCACTATTTAATTATGTAACAGTACTGTTATTTTATTTAAAACAAGATTCCATTTAGTGTTCACTTCATTGCGAAGAGCGCAGCACATACCATGCGATGCAGTTTGATTTAATCGTAAATGGTTTCGTTGGGTTAGAAGCGTTAATCTCCTACGTAAGTGAGAGCAGGCTAAAGAGTAAGTTCCTTTTTACAAGATAACGCGGTTTTGTCATTGAGAAATGCTCATTAGGGATTTATTCTTGTAAACCGTCTCTAAATCGTAGGGTTATGCAAAAATAATGGTTCATGCAGTGTTCGTGGGTTCAACAACGTTTTTGCTAGAACAACACAACCATATGATTATACATCTCCAAATTTCTTACATCATACTATGGAGATGTTCCGACTTTTCTCTACAATTTAGACTTATTGCGGAGTGCATTCGTTCTTGATACTTTCTCATTTTCAATTCGTTCTTTCGTCTAGTGTCTACTTCCTCAACAAAGACACATTTATACCGACTGATCTATAAAGTGGATAACCAAGCACTTGGTGTAACCACATTCCTGCGTGGGTCTGTCTTAGTAAGATAATATCGTTCAAGATCAATTTTAACACAAAGCTACTTAAAGCTTAAAGCTTTTCGCCAACATTCATTATAATAAACATCATAGGCTTAAGAAACAGTTGAGGACAAGATCACACTATAGAAAAAATGAGTGTTCTTTTGTCGTTCATAGG
>JBAIZL010000003.1:25953872-25988872 GCA_036971475.1 Prosapia bicincta
CAACAACAGCTACAGATAGGTAACTTCTGCACTGACGAGCCGGTCCCACCGATAACATTAGAGGAGCTAATGTCTGCGAGCTCAAGATTGAGAAACAATAAGGCACCAGGACCCGACGGTATCCCGAACATTGCCCTGAAAAGAGCCATAAATATAGCGCCAGGGATGTTCCTACATATGTACAATAGATAAGTACAGGAAGGGCACTTTCCTACCAAATGGAAGCTGCAGAGACTTGTCCTTTTGTCAAAAGGAAAAAAGCCACCGGACGAACCATCATCATATCGTCCACTCTGCATGCTTGACTCGGCGGGAAAGATTCTTGAGCGGATTATGTATACAAGAATAGAGGGAGTAGTTGAAAAGCATCTGTCAGATAGTCAGTATGGTTTTCGCAGAGGAAGGTCAACGGCTGATGCGTTTAATATGGTAGTTAGCACAGCAAAGGATGCGACTACAGGAGACAGATGGACTGATGGTGAGAAAAAATACTGCGCAGTAGTCACTCTGGATATGCAAAATGCATTCAACTCTGCAAGGTGAGGTAGAATCATGGAAGCACTGGACGAGTTCGATGTCCCTAAGTACATGCAGAAGTTGGTGGCCAGCTACTTCACTGACCGACTTCTTCAATATGACACAGATGAGGGACAAAAAATGTATAAAGTTAGTGGAGGAGTGCCACAGGGCTCGGTCCTGGGACCGCTCTTGTGGAATGTAATGTACAACGGTCTCCTTAAAGTGAAGATCCCGAGAATGGTATCGCAGGTCGCGTTTGCAGACGATGTCGCCCTGGTGATTGTGGGAAAGGTCCTGGAGGACATACAAAACCTGTTTAACGAAACATTTAGGAAATATGCCGACTGGATGAGGGAAGCAGGACTCAAGATGGCAATGCATAAGACAGAGGTAGTGCTCATAACTAGCAGGAAGAAAAGGGAAACAATTACACTGCAAGTTGGGGAGCATGTGGTTGAGTCCAAGGCGTCAGTACGATACTTAGGAGTAATGATAGATGCACGTTTCAACTTCAAGGATCAAGTAAAGCATGCCAGCTCCAGGGCGGCAGCAGTTGGAGGAGCATTATCCCGCATCATGCCGAATGTGGGTGGTCCTAAACCAAGAAGACGAGCGCTCCTTGGGTCAGTTGTGACATCAATACTGACCTATGGTATTGACATTTGGGCAAAGGCACTAGAGCTACAAGAATGCCAAAGAAGAATATACCCAGTTGGCCGGCAAATGGCATTAAGGATCACCAGCGCGTTTAGGACTGTGTAACACACTTTAGACGGTGTTACATATTAAATTAGCAAATTTCAGAAAATAAACGAGAATAGATTCAAAATTGTAATAATGTATAACTATGTAAAAAAAATTGTTATGTATGATAAATATTTTTAATGAGATCTCTGGCTGATAGTGACATCTAGCGAGAAAAAATTAAAATAAGTAATCAAGCTAGGGATATGCGCACCCCGGATGCGCGATAGGTAGGATAGTTGCTCGTAATTAATTTTTCTCTCTCATTTTGGCCAGGATGTAACGGGGAATGGACGTCTCCAAATAGCAAGAAGATGTATTTAGTTTCTTTTTATTTTAATTAATATAAAGTATTATTTTCTTTCAATCATGGCATAGAACACGGCTTACGATACCAGATACAAGATGGGTTGCAGACTTTTGAGGGCTTCTCCCGATGCTTATTTACTAAGATGAGGCCAGGCTTTACCGAGATTTTCCACGAGGAGGAAGGGAAGTTGCGACAAGTTAACACAGCTAAGTGGGCGATTTAAGACTTTTAAAACATAATTTCAAAATTTAAAACGTTTCGAAGCAGAATTCTAAATTATGAACATTGAACTTTTTAATTAATAAGCATAATTATAATTACGCATCTTTTGGTGCTAACATGTTCACATTAAATTATTAAATTTAATTATACAAAAAAGGCAAGTAAACTCGAATATATGTTCATTTTCAGCCATTGATTAATTTATTAATAGAAGGATTGCTATCATTAAAAATTTATAAGTAATATTAAAAATGTTCCATAATCCGTAACTGAGTGTTAAAGAAATTTATGTGTCATGATTTTAATTTATTTTATCTGTCTATCTTAAAATAAAAGTTTATAATTTGCTTTAATTGAATTTAAAAGAGTCATTATTTTACCAGCGCACAATTCCTTGCATTTCAGATAAATAAACCTTAAGAATTAATTCAAGAATATTCTGCTAATTTTAATGATTTAACTTGGTAATTTAAAATATTTTAAGTAACGGAGTTGTAGCTTCTGTTGCGTTACAGACAGACGTTTCATTACGCCTCAACTGTAAGCTAGAAGTGAATATTAAATGTTTTAAGAGTTATAACAAAATAAAGTCCAATTTGTAAAATTAAAATCCGTTACACAAAATGCGCCACTCTGCTATAAAAATTTGAAATGTAAATTTGTGTGTTGGCAGAAAGAAAATTTAAAAATGGTTGAAAATGAGCGATTTCATTAAATATATTCAAAAGATAAATTTAAGAGTGTAAGTTTTGTAAAATTTGTAAAATGTATAAATTGAAAGTAAAAGGATGTAGCTTGTGTAAACAGTTGGGTAAAGATAGGGGAGAAACCAGTTATAACCAGTTTTTACTTGTAGTGTAGAGTTTCAAGGTTAGAGACTCTTGTTTAAAATGTTAATCGTAATATGCTTGGTAGAGTTTAGATTTTTAAAAGTTTGTGCATGGCCTTGAAAGGCCGGTTATCGAGTACCATTGTTTACACAGCGGCGAGTCCAATGTTTACGTAAAGGTTGTTTAAATATTTCGAGTTTGCTTGACTTTAAGGATAAGGAATAGATTCTCGTGAATTTTCTGGAAGTAATTCTATTAAACAAAATGGATTTAATAATAAAACTTTGTTAAAAGAGGAATTAAAATATAATAAAAAAGAAAAGTATAATTGAAATTAACAGTAATATGAGTTTAATAGTAAGGTTTAATAAAATAATAAAGTTATGAGTTAAAATTTTAAAGGTATTGAAATTTAAATGTATAAGTTGTATAATAATCATATAAAAATTATTTCAAGCAAAATTTATCTTTTAAAATAGTTGAAATTTTTTTAAAAAATTTTAAGTTTTAAATATGCAAGTTTATTTAAAAAGAAGAATAAATTAACAAGGAAGATACGAATGTGCCTTTGTATAGAATTTATACGCCACGACAACACTCACATTGTATGTCAAAGTGCACGTTGACATACTATAGATATTCTACATGAGAGAGACTAGGACAAATCTCAAAACACAATACTACACAGATTCAATGACTTATGGGAATCAACAGACTATACACTTGACCAAAATTGTGTATAAAAGTGCAAGCGTAGGTTCCGTTTAATTTCAATTCTTGTTTGTAAATATAAGAGCTTAGCAAAAAAGTTAATTCAAATTGTTTACAAAAACATTTGAAAGAAGTTTTAATAAGTAATAGAATACGTATAGTCCTTTGTGTGTCAACATGCTAGCTATATGATTTTTAAATTAAAATATGGGTTTTAATTTAAGAATAAGGTAATTGGATTTTCAAAATATGGGTTTTGAAATCCAAAAGTGGTATAAGATGTACGAAATATTGTAGAGATAACGAAAGGTTATGAGGCAATAGTACATGCTTAAAGTTGTGAAATTGAGAGGAGAATATGTAGATAAATAGCGTCGATAATGTTGAAATTTTTTGGCTTACAGGAAGTAAGCGGTATTCATAAATCCTAGAGATTGGATTATGAAAAATATAGCTAGCGCATATGTAAGGTAATGTTGACAAACAAAGAGGAATTTTGAAACAGAGTAACTTTGAACGAGATATTTTTAACAAGAGTAATTGGAATAAACAGAGTAATTTTGAAAGGGTTTGATTTAAATAAAGAGTAAATTTATTAAGAGTGAATAATGTCGTTTTGAAATTAAAAGAGATATAATTATATGCTTATGAAATAAAAAAAAAAAAAAAGGTTTACAAGAAGTTTGATTTAGAAAGTAAAGATTTTCAAGTATGCAATGTTTTTAAAAAAATTTTTATATTGTGAAATAAATAATTTAGAGAATTAATAAAACAAGTTTCAAAGAGTTGATCAAAATAAGAAATGTGTATGAAAGGACTTTTTAATCTAAATTAAATTAATACTTTTAAATATAAATTAAATTTATTATAATATATGTATTTGAAATATAAATAGAAATAATGAGTAAACATAGTTGGTATTATTTTTTGATTAATTAATAAAATTGTTTTAACGAAATAAAGTCTCTAAAGAACATTATGTAAAAGTATAAGAGTGTCAATACAATATTTTGTGATATGTTTACTTTAAAGAAGACTAGTTTGGTTGCTGAACTGAGAGTCATTAATAAATTATAAAAATTAGATAAAAACATTCCAATAAAAAAAAGGGAGAAATGAAATGACACAATTTTTTTTTCAAGAGGGGGGAAAAATATGTAACACACTTTAGACGGTGTTACATATTAAATTAGCAAATTTCAGAAAATAAACGAGAATAGATTCAAAATTGTAATAATGTATAACTATGTAAAAAAAATTGTTATGTATGATAAATATTTTTAATGAGATCTCTGGCTGATAGTGACATCTAGCGAGAAAAAATTAAAATAAGTAATCAAGCTAGGGGTATGCGCACCCCGGATGCGCGATAGGTAGGATAGTTGCTCGTAATTAATTTTTCTCTCTCATTTTGGCCAGGATGTAACGGGGAATGGACGTCTCCAAATAGCAAGAAGATGTATTTAGTTTCTTTTTATTTTAATTAATATAAAGTATTATTTTCTTTCAATCATGGCATAGAACACGGCTTACGATACCAGATACAAGATGGGTTGCAGACTTTTGAGGGCTTCTCCCGATGCTTATTTACTAAGATGAGGCCAGGCTTTACCGAGATTTTCCACGAGGAGGAAGGGAAGTTGCGACAAGTTAACACAGCTAAGTGGGCGATTTAAGACTTTTAAAACTTAATTTCAAAATTTAAAACGTTTCGAAGCAGAATTCTAAATTATGAACATTGAACTTTTTAATTAATAAGCATAATTATAATTACGCATCTTTTGGTGCTAACATGTTCACATTAAATTATTAAATTTAATTATACAAAAAAGGCAAGTAAACTCGAATATATGTTCATTTTCAGCCATTGATTAATTTATTAATAGAAGGATTGCTATCATTAAAAATTTATAAGTAATATTAAAAATGTTCCATAATCCGTAACTGAGTGTTAAAGAAATTTATGTGTCATGATTTTAATTTATTTTATCTGTCTATCTTAAAATAAAAGTTTATAATTTGCTTTAATTGAATTTAAAAGAGTCATTATTTTACCAGCGCACAATTCCTTGCATTTCAGATAAATAAACCTTAAGAATTAATTCAAGAATATTCTGCTAATTTTAATGATTTAACTTGGTAATTTAAAATATTTTAAGTAACGGAGTTGTAGCTTCTGTTGCGTTACAGACAGACGTTTCATTACGCCTCAACTGTAAGCTAGAAGTGAATATTAAATGTTTTAAGAGTTATAACAAAATAAAGTCCAATTTGTAAAATTATAATCCGTTACAACTGTCTCTAGGGAAGCTGCTCACGTGATCTCGGGACTACTGCCGATCGAGATTATTGCAGAGGAATATAGGAGACGGTATCGGCGAAGAACCCGAGAACCGGTGGAGGCAAAAGATTCCAGAACAAGGGAAAGGGAGAAGAGTCTACAACGATGGCAAGTGGAGTGGGATGGTTCTGAAAGGGGCAGGTGGACCCACCAGCTCATCCCACGGATAGCGGAATGGACCAACCGTCAGCACGGTGATCCCAACTACTACCTGACGCAGCTTCTTGCTGGACATGGATGCTTTCGACAATACTTATATAAGTATAAGCAAGAGGACTCACCGAATTGCCCAGTATGTCATGGAGCAGAAGAGGACACGAGGCATATGTTCTTCATATGTCCAAGATTTGACCCACAGCGAAGAGAATTCGAAAGGTTAACCAACGTGGCGATTACGCCAGAAAATTTAGTAGAGCAAATGCTCGCATCAGAAGCTATATGGGACGCCACAACGGACTTCACCAGAGAAGTGATTACAGAACTGCGGAAGGAAGAAAAGAAAAGGAAAGTACACCCAGCTAATAGTTAGTGGGGGACGTAGGGAAGGAAAAAGATGGGAGAGCGTAAGCGCTATGGCCGCCCCGTGAAGTAGAGCCTAGCGGCGGTCCCGCGGGGAATTAAGGCTTTTGGAAAGAGGAGAAGGGGGGTTTTTTAGTCGGTAGGCGTCTCGGCTCCATACTGAGATGAATCTCCGACACTACCCATAACATCGGGTGTCTTTTGAAGATCTTTCCCCCACCTCCTTAAAAAAAAATAATAAAATAAAAATAAAACACACACACACGCACACACTCACACACAAACACACACACACACACACACACACACAAATATATATATATATATATATATATATTTATTTATAAGATTAAATAATATACACTATTACAGGAATATTTGATTTATTGAATAATACACTCAAAGCTTTTCGTTGGTTGACATTACCAACATCCTCAGGAATTACAATACTAAGAATGATAAAAGAACTCAAAATGATACTTTCTTTTATCATTCTTAGTATTGTAGGATGTTGGTAATGTCAACCAACGAAAAGCTTTGAGTGTATTATTCAATAAATCAAATATTCCTGTAATAGTGTATATTATTTAATCTTAAAAATATTCTAACAGGAAAACATATTTGATATTCTATATATATATAGCCTGTAACTAAACCTACTTTAACTGGATACTATCTAAGCATGTTGTAATATATTGTGTTGACATCGGGCAGGTTCATTGCGCAGTAGTGTTTTGATACACGTAGGTGAAATTTTATTTTTTATCAATTGTAGTCACTGTTTTTTCATACTTAAAGTTCCTGTCTTCTTCACGTCTCTTGTTCAGAACGTTATGCATTTAAGTAAAATTTATGAATATGAAAATTATCGCCAAGTTGATCCCCATTTAGTAAAGCAATATCTAGATGTGAATTTGGTCTACAAATGTGGACAGTTTTCACTATGAATGTGTTTAGTTCATAAGACAACTATTATTATTTACACGAACATTACTTTCACGACTGTAAATATATTTGTATTCTATGTCTTGTTCAACATTGTTATTCGCTTTACTGATGTTTTTTTATTATTTATTTAAAATAAAACGTATATACACTCTACACTGACTTCAGGACCAGTCTTTTTTCAAATAAAATAAACATCTGTAAGTGTGATACATTTCTCTGATCATCCTATTAATTAGTTATAAAATTGATTTATCCTAAATAAAAACATATCATTATATAATAAAATTTAAATTTTTAGAAATCACCAAATATGATCTAAGAGGAATTGTTACATGTAAAACATGTCTGCTGAGAACTACCATTACCCCAGGTAAATTTATAAAAATAGCAATATAAAGTATTTTTGTAAATAGTTACCCTAAACTTTAGATAGAACATTAATATTAAGTACTGAAGAAAATAAGGGAAAATATCACTGACCTTATATTTGTCATACTAATTTACTGAAAATATAAAGATTCCTACCTTATAACCAGTATTGAACTGATAGCAGATGAGTGTAACACTCTCTACTTTCATTAATTAGTACATAGCTAAGTGAATACTCAAGAGCTTACTTGCTGACGCTTTTTGAAGCAATCGTTTATTTTACGAAGCTAAGACTCCGGGAGTAATGAGTGAATTCAAGATGATTACAACATGCAAATTTCTACTTGTTACACTCTGTACAGATTATACTAGTTACACTATGTTCACGCTACCACACACAAACACACGCACACACACACACACACACACAAATTTCTTCTTACAATTATCTGTGGAATATTTATTTACGCATTATTATTTCAATTGAAATTCTATTCTTCCTATCAATTACGATTTGTGAAAAAGCCAAAACTCTTTTTTAAATATCAAAAGGAACGTGATATCAATTGTGTATCAAATATCAATTGTGTAGCCCGTGTACAAAAATAATTATCTTGCAATCCTAAAGTATTGTTTACTTTAAACATTAGCAAATAAAAACCTATTAAAGACATACACTAGACTCACAAATTGTTCATTTATTTCCTCAATGACAAAGTCATCATCATCAGTGAGTTTTGCTAGTACAAACTCTAACTTACAACTTGTAATATCTTACTCCTATTAAAAAATCAAACAAATTCATCAATTTATTTCCGTGTTTGGTTCAGCGCTGTTAACGTTTATTTATAACATTTTTAGATCATAATAATGACCACTCCTTCAATAGATAAGCCTACACGAGGCTGGGCTACATTTATTTGCCAGTCATCATCATCAGTGAGTTTTGCTAGTACAAACTCTATCTTACAACTTGTAATATCTTACTCCTATAAAAAAATCAAACAAATTCATCAATTTATTTCCGCGTTTGGTTCAGCGCTGTTGCCGTTTACTTATAACATTATTAGATCAGAATAATGACCACTCCTTCAATAGATAAGCCTACACGAGGCTGGGCTACATTTATTTGTCACTTTAATTTTGTTTAGTGTTAAAAATGTGTGTCACGTTTCGGAGTTTGTGGCCGTTAACATTCAGACCTAATAGATAAAGGATTATGTACATGAATATTGTTAATCACGTTTTAAATTTTTTAAAAAATATTTCGGATTAAAATTGAATAAAACCACAAATATTATTTGTAAATAAATGAATAATTTTTCATAGAGTAAAATATTTTTTCAAGTTTATGAAGTTTTAATTCTAAACAGATGTTTAATATTTCCAATAATGGAAAGAAAAGAACCAAGTTATATCACCCTTCATAACATTTCAGTCAGTTAGCTTTAATGCAAAAATATATATGCAAAGTAATGTAAAAACAAAATTTTATCTGAAAATTATAAGCATAACCTGCATGCAATGATTACAAATCAACATTCAAATTATAAACTCTAATTACGACAAATTCAAACATATTTTAATAATGATATACTACGTGGTAAAAATGTTTGTAAATGGCAAAGACAATGATGCCACACACACACACACACACACACACACACACACACACACACACACACACACACACACACACACACACACACACACACACACACACACACACTCACACACACACACACACACACACACACACACACACACACACACACACACACACACACACACACACACACACAATTATATATACAAATACACACCTATTTAGTTCTCCCCGAATGTATATAGTAAGAATTTACATTTGTAATTGGTGGAATTGAACTTTTACCACTGCAGACACTTTTAGGAAGAATAATAACGAACGCTTTTAACAACGGATAATTTGGCTACGGTTATGTGGCTCTCCTTACCGGATATAAATACTGCGTATCTGTGCAAGGAACGCAGAAATATTACGTGCTCTGATAGGCAAACTCTTTTCGCTGCTATTTTTGAAAAGAATCATATATCATTAGAAGACATCAATGAAATTACACAATGCCTGTAGTTTCACGAATGTAATAAGAGAAATGCTTTTCTTATTAATAATAGTGTTGGATTATCGCAAAGTAGTGGTGGCGTAAAGGATAACTAAACTCTTAGCACTGATAAAAGTCGAATATTTTTGTTGAGCAAGATTGCATTTATTTAGAAATTTCAGTTCTGTGCCATTTAAACGCCGAAACAGCATTCGTGGGGGTTGGTAGAGCAAATGAAGATTTAGAAAACATTCTCAAACTGGACCATAACTCAAATTGGAATTTTGATATCTTTGAGTAAAGTTTGAAGTTGAATACATTTTTAAGCAGTTTACCTTTTAATATGAATTCTTCACTTTAATTCTATCTGCCTCTTCCAAACATTATTAACGTTCTTTAAAATCTTCCGTTCACTAGAATTTCTGTTCCTTATTTCATTATCTTTTTCACTAGATCATGCTTTAACAAATTACCAATTACTACAAAGATACTCTGCAATTACTAGTAGATGAGGAAAATCCCCATTTTTCAACCCTTTTCCTTAACCACTATTTTTTCATTCTCCCTCTGCCTTCTTCTCCGTATTTTAACTAAAAACCAGACAGTTTTTGTATGCTATAAATCTAACTGTTCTTTGTACATTATTTCTCAGTCATTTGTCTTTAGAGCGTGAAAATCTCGCGCTCTAACATAAAATATCATTCTTCATAAAAACACATCGTAAGACTGACTCTACTTTACGACTGTGTGCGGGTATTCTGAGAGTGTCTTATAATTTAAAATCAATTTCATTGATATCCTCTTGGAATTTATACCCTGTTTTATTTAGATATGCATAAAGACAATTACGCAGGAAATTGTGAAGGAATGGTGGGTCACTGAATATTCCCTTCTTATCTACACAGCTACACATAGGAATTGGTAGGTCAGTTTTCCTCTGCAAATCCATATTTAGCTTAGCATTTGCATTTAGATTGAATTCTGATTAGTGGAAAATCGTGGGAAAACACTTTATCGAAAATTCATAATTGATAAATAACATGTTTTTCTTTATGTGGTGGGCCCTTCTATTTTTTTAAACTCCACGACCATAGAATAGAGTAAATAACGATTACATATAGGCCCTATATAAATATATATTAGTGGACTAGCTAATAAAAATTGTTAAACCAAACGAAACCTACCTCAAAATATAAAAAGCGAACATGTTTTAAAAAAAATATTTCTAGAAGTAAAAGAAGACTTTATAGTCTTGTTAATCGAATTATATAGCCTACTTGTATCTGGACAGATTTAATATATGCAGGAGTTTTATGTTGTTATAATTGTTATTATAATAATAATAATGTAATCCTAATAATAATAACATCAATAGTTTTGTTTAATAGGCAGCGCTAATAATGGTTTTTTTATATGGTAACTTAATTACCTTCTTATCTACACAGCTACACATAGTAATTTGTAAGTCAGTTTTCCTCTGCAAATCCATATTTAGCTTAGCATTTGCATTTAGATTGAATTCTGATTAATGGAAAATCGTGGGGAAACACTTTATCGAAAATTCATAATTGATAAATAATATGTTTTTCATTATGTGGTGGGCCCTTCTATTTTTTTAAACTCCACGACCATAGAATAGAGTAAATAACGATTATATATAGGCCTTATATATATATATATATATATATATATATATATATATATATATATATATATGATGATACGCATTCCTTCACGGATGGAAAAATATGATTAATATTTATTATCTGGAGTACACCCGTTCATTCTGCAGTGCATAATTTCGCAGTTCCGAAGTTTTGCTAGAATCTCATCTAGCATTGATGAGGTGAACCCAACCACAGTTGAGACGAGAATCTAGCGAAACGTCGGAACTGCGAATTTATGCACTGCAGAATGAACGGGTGTACTCCAGATAATAACCATTCATATATATATATATATATATATATATATATATATATATATATACTAGTGGGCTAGCTAATAAAAATTGTTAAACCAAATGAAACCTACCTCAAAATATAAAGACCGAACATGTTTTTAAGACAATATTTCTAGAAATAAAAAAAAGTCTTTATAGTCTTGTTAATCGAATTATATAGCCTACCTGTATCTGGACAGATTTATTATATGCAGGAGTTTTATGTTGTTATAATTGGTATTATAATAATATTAATGTAATTCTAATAATAATAACATCAATAGTTTGTTTAATAGGCAGCGCTAATAATGGTTTTATATGTTAACTTAATTACTTCCATAGTTTATGCTCGTGATTAAATCAAGTCACTCATAACTTCAAGAAATAAAAGAACAGAAATTCAAATTTGTATTGATGTTTTTGTAATAAATGTAAGCTGTCTTATTTGTGAAAAGTTAAATTTTGTTGTTATTAAACAAGTTTTTGTTGTTATATTTGTTAAATCTTCACTTTTTACACTGGTTTGCACATTGATTTTTCAAAACTAGTAAGGATGTAAGCTCTTTATATAATGTACACATTTAAGTTAATGCTATGATTTATACTAATGAAAAATACCACAGAATGTATTAAACATGCATATTTCATAACCTCTCTAGTTTAAAAAATATGTAGTTCTTGGACCTTTTGAAATTAGAGTCATTGGCCAGGAAGCCACTAATCTTTCTTTGCCATTGATCATGTATTCTGTAGTACTTTAACATCAGGTTTCGTGTCACCCTCCAGACAGCGTTCGCCTAGTCGGTTTAGTAGCAAACTCGCAACGAGGATGTACTTTCACGCAAAACCAGTTTGCAGGCTGTTTTCAATGAAGTTTCATAGTTTATGGATAGAAACTTTTCCAAGTCATAAATACAATGTTTTTGCTCGGTTTTCTGGCATAGAATAAGTTTAGTCTATATAATAATTCTTAGTATTGGCCTATACACTCATAAGTTTTTATAATATTGCCAAATTATTCGATTAAAGTTTAATTAAATTAAACAGCGATGTTATTATCGTAATAACTTTAAGCCTAGTTTATAGTTTTATAGGTATTTAATTATACCCTATTGTATTTAATAGCAGTTCACATTATGAAATATATTGATTAAAATATTATTATATCCATGTGTTAACATAGCTTAGAAATGTGTAGACGTAACTGTAAATGCTAAATTAAAATACACATCAACATTGAAATGATCAAAAATGTTTTTAAGAATTTGGTACCAAAAAGCACAGACACATTCAGTATGTATATATCAGCATAGTTTATACTGGAATTAAACACATAATAATTTCTTTTTACCTCTTATGGTTCACGTCATTACTTGGTATTTAGTGAGCTGCAGCCCATTCCTATTTTAAACCTAAAGTGTTGAGAGTAAGATACTGGTGAGGGTTAGGTTAAGTTAATTTATATTGATGTTATATGTAAAACATTATCTATAGTTGATTTTTACTAAGGATCTACATTGTGTAAAGTACGAAAAAAGGGACTAAATGAGATTTTCGTACAGGAATTATTAAAAAGATTTTCAATACCACTTATATACCCATGGTAAATATGGGGCAGCAAATTTTAAATATGTCTGCAATAAGTTAATAGCATTTTGAATGAAACCGTTTATAGTTCGGGTTGGTAATGTTTTACAACTAAAGATCATTTCATCTGAAAATCTACGTAATAGTAGAAGATACGGTAAAACTATTTCAAAGAACTAAACAAACAAAAGTCTCCTACAATTACACACCACATAAAGTTGTTACGGTCTTTAGAATGCTGAAACAAAAATTATAGTTAGATATCGGAATACAATCGAATAATATCTAAAATCACAGATACAGACACCCCTTATCGTGCCTACACTATATTATAAACAGATATTCTATATAGATCTGTTCTATATAACAGATCTCTGTTATTTGTAATTATTGTTGTAGATGGCGCATTAAAAAAAAGTAGGCTACAGTGTAACATATTTTTAACGATCAAATTTAAGATATGGGCGTGAGTAAAAACTAGTTTAACATTGGTTGAGCTTGTAACGTGGTACTTTATTGTGACATTAATTATTAAGGAATCATGTGATATTAAAGATTGCAGCAATTTGTTACAAAATTAAAGGTTGACCTGCAATGTCAAATGTTCAGTTGAAACATGAATGATGTATTCGATAAGTAATTTAAAAGACAAATGTTAATTCAAAGAAATCAAATTTTACTTCAACCAAAAAATTATAAAATTACAAATAAATTTACACTTGAAATGTTGACTTATGCTTACTGTAAACATACTTAATTTGTGAGACCTTACTATATTAAAATAATCTATCGCAGAGCCCATGACATTTAATTTGAAATTGCTTTACATATTTAAGACGCATTTAAGATTGCTCATTAGACTTTGATAACGTTATTACATTGCACTAGTGATTTTAACACTTTCTCTGCATTGGACAGAATCCGGCATTGTAATGCCGTGAAAAGTTAAAGTTATTTTTGAATGTTATTCTTTTTTAACACATAATGTTTTAAAGTTGTAACTTAGCTGCATTTTAACCATGGGATCATTCCGGATCATTTTTAACAAGGATCATTCCGGTACGGATCTCGCCATTTTGCATCTGGTAGCGGTCTTCTAGGTATTTGCAATCTAACCCGGCGCTGTTTCTTAAGGCAGCAACATCTCTTCTAACAAAAATAAAATTTAATTAAACCATTATACATAAAAGGAAAAACTAAAGGCATCCCTTGTTCTTCGCATCTCTAAAAAAGGTACTTCTTGGCTCACATTTCGACGATAAAGAAGGAGGAAGCAAGGCTAGCATGCGACCATCTAAGTTTCCGAACACCCGAACTGCGCAGCGCACATGGCAGTTCCGATTTTTAAAAATAGATATCAGGCTCATCCATAGACTTTAGTTTACAATTATATATATTTTTTTAATTTCTATTTTACCTTTTAAATTTTTAACGTCCCGTTTGTTTTCTGAATCTGACATAGTATGCAACATCACCTAAAATGATGTTACAAGCTTTTTTAAATAAGTTCTGAATGCAAGTTCTGAATGTAAAAAGATTTGAATGCAACCGTAGATTCGATACACGGTTTAGGGGGATAGTTTAGTTACTTTCGCGAGGCAAACAGAAGAAACACGAGTTTAAAAAATGAGCCGCCTATTACAGCGAGTAATTTTCTATAAAGTATTAGGCGGGTCTGTAAACCATTAAGAAAATAGTTTCCTTTTCTTACAC
Organism: Prosapia bicincta; assembly: GCA_036971475.1. Taxonomy (NCBI): domain Eukaryota; kingdom Metazoa; phylum Arthropoda; class Insecta; order Hemiptera; family Cercopidae; genus Prosapia; species Prosapia bicincta. The sequence continues at coordinate 25,968,709 of JBAIZL010000003.1, forward strand.
TCGACTCTTTTTAAATTTGAAACTTATTTTTTAAAATAACACTTTGCTCCTACATAATAAAACAATTTGTTTATTTTTTAAAGATAATGTGTATTTTTACTAAATAAAATGTACTTCTCATATTATCAGTGACACCACGGACCATAATATACCTCTGCTTACTATGATTATTCCATTAACTATCTTGAAGAGAATCTAGAGGATCCAGATCTTTGAGGAATTGATTGTAGACATCTAAAACAATTTTCTTCCAGTTTTGAAATGTAAGTGTTGTTGCTTATTTGGCTCATCTGAATGTCCCCAAAGATATGTGATAATATTGATACTAAGCAGATGTGGTGGTGTTATGTCAATACAATTATGCTATTACATGATATTTTTGGTGTCTAAAACAACGAGGTGAAGGCGGTATTAACCAACAAAATTAAAATAATATACGAGAATATAAAGATTCCTTTATTTATTGCCCAATGCATCCATATAAATGAATTTTTCATTTATTTGTATAATTGTAGATGTCTACATTAATTTTTTTTCCAAATTTAAAATATAACTGTTGGTCCTCATTTGACTCCTCTAAATTTTCCTAAAGGTAGGTGATATTGGAATATTCAATACTAAGCAGAGGTAGGTATTTGACACCAAAATTATGCTAATACACGAAAATCAAAGATTCCCAAATTTATTATCCAATACATGAAAGCATCATTTAACCCTCGAGAGGGCGCATGCGGAGTTTTTCTCTGCACGTATCATTATTTGTTAAGAAAACGTCTTTAAGTTGTCAGAAGTTTATTTACAGCTCGTTACTCCACAGCCGGCATTATAGGAAACTGCCCAACCTATTTTTGTTAATTTTTTCCAAGTATCATTAGTGTGAATTTAATCTTTGTCAATCACGCTCAGATTACAGAGATTTCATCCGCAAGCGCCCTGTCGTGTAAGTTATTTGTGCGGAGGTCCTCGTGCATTTATTTACATTAAAAAAGACTTTGTAGCGTTAAATTATTCCTGTTTTGTTGTTATTATTATTTTAGAGTTGTATGTCTTTTTAGTATCTAAGTTTTACATTTTACTATTGTTCCATTTGAAGAGGAGAGAATTCATGAAATGCTATTTGGTGTCGAAAAAGAAGAAAATAAATAAATATTTTGTACCAGAAATTTCGTTAGACAGCTTTTTGGTGATTCTGATGAAAACGAGTCTCTTTGCTACATGAGAAATCTGACGAAGAAGTCAATGAAACAAATGAAGACGTATTAGGTCAATCTGAAAATGACGAAAATGACCAATTTGTTGAAATGTTGTCTGATTTTGACGTGATAAAGAAAATCCCGCTAAAAATTCGCCAGGAAGCTGTTACAGTACAGTTTTGCAATAGAAGAGATGCTTTTTTTAGTAAAACACGAAAAATGCTGTGGTATACTGAACGAGAAAGGCAAGGGAGAACAGCAAAGAGAAACATAATTCTCATGAGAGTAGGTCATGTTCACGCTACACTAGTGGTGACTAGTAAGCTTAGAAATGAACAATTATAAATTGGTTTTTTAACAAAGACTGCAAGATTCTGCAATAAAGCCAATATTTTTTTTCATCCACTAATTTTTAGGGTTATATGTTTTAGTAAAAATATTCCATATTTTCTCTAAATATTATATTTAATTTCATATTCTTGTATCACGATAATATATTTTATACGTTTGGACGTTGAATTACTTAATTACAGAAACATAACACTCAAACACCTCCCCTGTAATTAAAACAGTGGTCTAGTATACATTGCTTACACGTTTTACCAATTCAAAATATTTTTAGAAATATGACGTTTAGCAAATTAAAACTGTACAACAATGATGTCTAAAATTATTTATAATGCATTTATTTAGTATTTAATTGTGAAGTCACCCTAATATAAAATCGTAAACCGGTTACACTTTAAAGTGAATTTGTCCAGATAAACCTCCGCAAGCGCCCTCTCCAGTTTTAAACTCTATGCGACCTCTCGGAAGGTTAATATACGTAGTTGATAAATTTACGTGGTATATAGTTTATTTTATATTAAATGTTTTTTTTAAAGTTTGGAAGTGCTTGACTTTTAAATCAAGCGCCTTGGCTAATATCAGGTTTACAAACCTGTTTGTCGTTAATAAATTAAATCTGCCTAACCCAGGACACAATATCTTACCACACTTTTACAGTTGCTAGGCAACTGAAGTGCTAGCAGTTGCTAGGATATTCACTGAAGAGGTCAGATCCTCTACTTGAAAGTTATACTCGACAGGAGTTTTCATTGGAGGAAGGCTCAGCCTGGATGAGAGGTCGCCCTGGACTGTTGTTTCGATCTCGCTCAGCTTTTTAAAATAAACTGTAGAAGAATCATTAGGGCTAAGTTCGTTTATAGTGGTAGCCTGGTAGCCTAATATGTGACTCTATAAGTTTCCCAACCCTTTTATGGATTTTACTCTCTAAAGTGGTATTTTTAACAACGGATGGTTTTGCGCTTTCTAAGTATTACACTCAAATAAGTAAAAAAAGGCAGTGAAATTTGGGTTTCAAATGTAGAAGCATAACAGTGACTAACTTTCAAATTAGCAAGACTAACTTTTAACGTTTTAAATAGTTGGGTTGACGATTAGTTACAGAAGTCAAAAAAACTAAAATGTAAGGCTAAAGGCGGGAATGAATAAACATAAAAGAGACGAAGCATAAAGACAGTGAAACTATTAACTTCTAATAAATAACAACTTTTGAATTTTAAAAATTGAATTTGCGGTAAAGCTTAAAACTGTAAACCCAAGAATAGAGGCAGAAGAACTAACTCAAAACAGAGGGAAAGACTGCTGCGGATCTCAGAGTAGATCAGCCAAACCGACCGGGGAAGTCTGTAACAAACTAGTACCAAGATTCACAAAGACCCTGAAACCTGCTGGAGTTACAAAAGGTTAGAACTCTCTTATTTCTTTGAAATAAGTAAAAATTTAATTTTTAAATTATGACTTCGGGATCCGGAACGTGCGACGGGTAACGATAGTATATATATATATATATGTGTGTGTGTGTGTGTGTGTGTGTGTGTGTGTGTATATATATATACATATGTATCGCAATATGTATTCTTGTGTATTAATAAAGAACTAAGTCAAAATACAAATACAAGAATTATAATTGAACAATTCAGGAATTGTTTATTATTCCTGATGATGTTGGTACTGTTAGCCAACGAAAAGCTTTGAATTGTAAATTCAATTATAATTCTTGTATTTGTATTTTGACTTAGTTCTTTATATATATATATATATATATATATATATATATATATATATATATATATATATATATATATATATATATATATAAATGTATCTATGTATGTTATAGACGCGTAAACTGTTGAACGGATGAAATTTGGAGGGTTTATTTAACATATTACCAGGATGGGTCGCTTGAATTATGGTGTAAATCCGCCCCAGCGGCTTAGGGTTGTACAAAAACCGATGTATGTATGTATACGTGTATGTAACCGATGGACGCTAAACCGCTGAACCGAAGTTAATAAAATTTGTAGAGACTGTTTAACATACTCCCAGGATGGTTCATGTAAAATGTGGTTTAGATCCATCCACAGGACTCCAACCTAGAGGATTATAATGGTTCAAAAACAGATGTATATTTGTATATGTGTATGCGTGTATCTTATAGGCTCTTAACCCGCTGAACACAAGTTATTTTATTTTGTAGGGGTTGTTTGAAATATTCCCAACATGGTTTCTATGAAGTTTGGTGGAGATCCATCTACAGAGTTCTACCCCAGAGGCTTAGGATGGTTTATTAAAAACGATGTATGTATATATGTGTGTATGTATATGTCTAATGAGCACCTAAACCACTGAACATAGGTTAATGAAATTTGGAGGGATTGTTTAACATATTCTCAGGATGGTTCTTGTTAAATTTTATGTAAATCCAGTAACAGTGCTTTTCCCAGAGTTTTGTGTGTAGTTTGTTTTAGATCAATTTACAGGGCTCCGTGCCAAAGGCTTAGGATGGTTTAAAAACCGATGTATATATGCAAGTGTGTATGTAAATATCTTATGGACGCATAAATCGTTAAGCAGAAGTTAATGAAATTTGAAGGTATTGTTTAACATATTACAAGGATGGTTCATGTGAAGTTTGGTGTGTGTCCAGCTACAGAGCTCCTCCGCCTCAGAGGCTTATGTTTGTTCGGAAACCGATGTTTATATATATGTGTGTATGTAATGTCCTATTAACGCCTAAACCGCTGAACAGAAGTTAATGATATTTGGAAGGATTATTTAACATATTTCCATGTCCGTTTGTGTAAAGTGCAACTCGAAAGCCTTTGCATCTCGAAATCCAGTGTGATTTCCGTGTAAACGAACTGAAACGAACTTTCGCACAGGTCTCTCCCAAGGCCGTAGGACAATTCAGTGGCAGGGTAGATGTTAGTCAGCATTTATAACGCATTTGACCCGAGAATCACTGCGGTTTAATGTTGGATGACGCCGGGCAGAACCAAAATCACTGGACTATGAGGAGTCTCCTAAGGGAAGCACAAAGCATATCGCTCATACTTATTGATATGCTTCTCCGGGAGAACCAGGTATGTAGTGGTTTATTTTTCATATAAAGACAAACATTGCAATGCGCTAAGATTTTCAAAAGTTTTCGACCCTACAAAACGTCAAAAGAATAGTAAATAAATGTAAATAATTATATAAATATAAAACACAAACAATATTTGTATCATAGTAGTTAATTAAAATCGTACAACAATTAAACAAACGCTTTTTTACATTACTATGGTTTCTTAAAGACATTTTGAATCATATTTTGTTAGTTTGAAAGCAAAAAAATGAAGCTTAAAACCTTTTGGAGACTTTGTAAGTTATAATCAGTTTTGTTAACCTAATTTTGCATATATGACTATATATTCGTGGCCTGTAGACGGTATATCTGGTCAATTACAAATAAACCACTGTTTGAACCGACTTAGGCTTAAGATAAATGCGAGGTATGACATCGACATATAACCGGGGGGAGGATAGCCTAACTCTAGTTAGGTACTTTTTGTAGTACCTTTTGTACTTTAATAGTCATGTAGTTAAATATAGTGAAAACATTCGTAAAATGCTACATTTCGAGGTTTCCAACCTATTGTTGAAAATGTACATATTGTTTTTTTTTTATCAAAACTAAATAGCTCATCGCATTGCTAAATAACTATTAAAACTATATAAAAGTCACATCATTCTACTCTAGAATTAGTTACTTTCTTGGTCGTGCATTAATTTCTATTAGCCAAAGTATATGAATATTTTCACTACAATTGATTTACAATTGGCGACGAATATTTATTAATAGTGATTTGTTTACGTTAAGAGCACTGTTAGTTGGAGCCCAACGCGAAGCGTTAAGTTATAATGTCTCTCTCTTTCATATATTATTTTGCGTGTAATCTACGATTTAAGTTTAAGAATTTGAAGGGACCTCTTTATTAACAACCGATGAGAGGGCCCTTGCAAAATGTTTTTTGGGAACCACTAGATTACATACTTCTCACGTTTTCTTTATAGAAATATAATTTGAGGTACTATAATACTAAAAATATGGTTTTCTAGTGATATCATTCAGTTATATCAAACCATTCTTTACATTCTAGATGACCCATTACCTACGTGTACATATCTGTGTGTATATATATATGTGTGTGTGTGTATATATATATATATATATATATATATTTATTTATTTATATTTATGCAGCCCTCTCCTATGGGCTGCATTTCCTTGACGTGGTGGAGAGGCTTAATCCGCGCGTTGGGGGACTGGTGGAGTGGAGCTGTACGTATGTGGCTCCCTGTAAACGAGAAGTCCAGGAAAATGGGTGAGGGCATGAAGGCAGCTCAAAAAAGGCCAGTCCTAGCGCTTGAAGGGTTGTTATCTTCCCGGCTCTCACCCTGCCCTTCCCTTGTGGGCGGCAACCAAGAAGCAAACCTATCCAGGTTCGTGGTCTGGATGGGTACATACACCACCGATCTGAATTTATGAGATCCGTTCCGATGTAGATTCGTGGATTTCAGGGTAAGGAGGGTCTTTAACGGAGGCTCAGGGGCACCTGGCGCCACCCCTGAGTACTTGAAGTCACCTTACCGCCGTATGCGGGGCTCAGCGGCCGTGGACCTTTATTTCCCTGGCTGCTCTTGGGAATACACATGGCAGACAAAAACGAAATAATTTAAATGGTCATGGCTTAGAACCTACCGACAAATGTGCCCCAATGGATGTGACTTCGGCCCCCGTAGAGGCAGATGGAAAACCAGTTACGTGGGGCACAAAGGAGAAAAGCACTCTGGCTTGCCTACCATGAGGAAGCAAAAGAGTGGCGAGAGTGACGGTGCTCGTACCACCACCAAAAAGGGAAGCCACTCATCCTGAGGTCAAACTCATGGTGTTGCAGAACCCAGAAATTGACACTTCGAAGTGGAAGATCCTACAGTGATTTGAGCGAGGACCTTCAAGCCTCCTCTACCTAGGATTGGATGAGGCATCAGTCAGATATCTCAAGGCAAGAGATGGGAAGGCCTTCCTGGGGACTGGAGAGGTCTCTTTAATAGATCAAGGAAGAAGAATACGGTAGACACCTGGCAGGCATATAAAGACAGCCAGTGTCTTTATAAAAATCTTATAAAAGAGGTTAAACGTGCTTCTTGGGAAAAGTGGCTCTCAGAGATAAGCACACTGAGTAACACTGCTAGACTGTTTAAGGTATTAGCAGATGGACCGAGGGGAGACCCTACGTTTGTCAAGAAGGCTGATGGTAGCTTTACTGACACCCCGGAGGAAACACTGCTTATGAGGAACAGTTATCCCGATATTAGACTGGTAGGAGACGGTGCTCAAAACCTCCGCCATACTGTGCTAAGGGCGGACTAGCCTTTTAAAGCGCCTGGATTAGAAATTATTACTCCAGCATTACTACAAAATTGCTTGTAGGAGGATATAGGGATACTGACAGGATTAGTCAGGGCCTCTGTTGCCCTAAGTTACACGCCCGGGCAACGGCTCAAAATGAACATTATCTTTATCCCAAAACCGAGGAGGAAAGGTTACACAGAGGTAAAGGACTTCAAACCTATCAGCCTTACATCTTTCTTGTTAAAGACACTGGAAAGGTAGGTGGACCTCTATTTGAAGGAGGGACATCTGAAGCAGTGTCCGCTTGGCACCAAATTGGCACGTCAGTAAAGACTGCGCTGTTGTCGGTTGTGAACTTTATTGGGATATGTTTTGGGGCTGCTCTTGATGTGTAAGAGGCTTTTAATATTAACTCTAGAATGGTCATCAACAGAGCAGCTATGGATCACAGGATCTCTGATGGAATTATACATTTTATTATGAGTTCCTTGCAAAACCGTATAAGTACTGCATGGATGATCACGGAGAGCTGCCCGCAGGGTGGAGTGTTACCTCCTCTACTGTGGAGCCTTGTCGTGGATGAACTACTAAGGATGCTCAGTGTAATGGGTGTCAAGGTGGTAGGATATTCGTACGACATAGCTATCATTGTTAGGTTGTATTTCAAGAGGCCCTCAAAGACCTGCATCAAGAGGCACTCAAGGTAACAGAAGCATGGTTGCAGGGAAAAAGCACTAGGCAATCAAGGAGTGAAATCTGTGGCACTCATCTTCACTAGGCGATATAAGACTAAATCGCTGGAGATGATTGAAATTTGTAATACTAAAATAAGCTACGTTGAGAGCTCTAAATATCTGGGAGTTATTCGGGATAGGAAGCTACTCTGGCGTGAGCATTTGGAGAATAAGTGCAAAAAAGCCATAGCTACGTTATGGCAATGCAGAGGAGCGATAGGCATGAGATGGGGTTTGAGTCCACGTCAGATGAACTGGATTTATTCTGCCATTGTGGTGCCGAGGTTAGTCTTTGCCTCAATCGTTTGGTGGGACAGGGCACAGAAAGAAACAAGTAAGGTGCGACGGGTAACGATAGTATATATATATATATATATATATATATATATATACTATCGTTACCCGTCGCACCTTACTTGTATATATACAAGTACAGTATATATATATATATATATATATGTGTGTGTGTGTGTGTGTATATATATATACATATGTATCGCAATATGTATTCTTGTGTATTAATAAAGAACTAAGTCAAAATACAAATACAAGAATTATAATTGAACAATTCAGGAATTGTTTAATATTCCTGATGATGTTGGTACTGTTAGCCAACGAAAAGCTTTGAATTGTAAATTCAATTATAATTCTTGTATTTGTATTTTGACTTAGTTCTTTATATATATATATATATATATATATATATATATATATATATATATATATAAATGTATCTATGTATGTTATAGACGCGTAAACTGTTGAACGGATGAAATTTGGAGGGTTTATTTAACATATTACCAGGATGGGTCGCTTGAATTATGGTGTAAATCCGCCCCAGCGGCTTAGGGTTGTACAAAAACCGATGTATGTATGTATGCGTGTATGTAACCGATGGACGCTAAACCGCTGAACCGAAGTTAATAAAATTTGTAGAGACTGTTTAACATACTCCCAGGATGGTTCATGTAAAATGTGGTGTAGATCCATCCACAGGACTCCAACCTAGAGGATTATAATGGTTCAAAAACAGATGTATATTTGTATATGTGTATGCTCGTATCTTATAGGCTCTTAACCCGCTGAACACAAGTTATTTTATTTTGTAGGGGTTGTTTGAAATATTCCCAACATGGTTTCTATGAAGTTTGGTGGAGATCCATCTACAGAGTTCTACCCCAGAGGCTTAGGATGGTTTATTAAAAACGATGTATGTATATATGTGTGTATGTATATGTCTAATGAGCACCTAAACCACTGAACATAGGTTAATGAAATTTGGAAGGATTGTTTAACATATTCTCAGGATGGTTCTTGTTAAATTTTATGTAAATCCAGTAACAGTGCTTTTCCCAGAGTTTTGTGTGTAGTTTGTTTTAGATCAATTTACAGGGCTCCGTGCCAAAGGCTTAGGATGGTTTAAAAACCGATGTATATATGCAAGTGTGTATGTAAATATCTTATGGACGCATAAATCGTTAAGCAGAAGTTAATGAATTTTGAAGGTATTGTTTAACATATTACAAGGATGGTTCATGTGAAGTTTGGTGTGTGTCCAGCTACAGAGCTCCTCCGCCTCAGAGGCTTATGTTTGTTCGAAAACGGATGTTTATATATATGTGTGTATGTAATGTCCTATTAACGCCTAAACCGCTGAACAGAAGTTAATGATATTTGGAAGGATTATTTAACATATTTCCAAGTCCGTTTGTGTAAAGTGCAACTCGAAAGCCTTTGCATCTCGAAATCCAGTGTGATTTCCGTGTAAACGAACTGAAACGAACTTTCGCACAGGTCTCTCCCAAGGCCGTAGGACAATTCAGTGGCAGGGTAGATGTTAGTCAGCATTTATAACGCATTTGACCCGAGAATCACTGCGGTTTAATGTTGGATGACGCCGGGCAGAACCAAAATCACTGGACTATGAGGAGTCTCCTAAGGGAAGCACAAAGCATATCGCTCATACTTATTGATATGCTTCTCCGGGAGAACCAGGTATGTAGTGGTTTATTTTTCATATAAAGACAAACATTGCAATGCGCTAAGATTTTCAAAAGTTTTCGACCCTACAAAACGTCAAAAGAATAGTAAATAAATGTAAATAATTATATAAATATAAAACACAAACAATATTTGTATCATAGTAGTTAATTAAAATCGTACAACAATTAAACAAACGCTTTTTTACATTACTATGGTTTCTTAAAGACATTTTGAATCATATTTTGTTAGTTTGAAAGCAAAAAAATGAAGCTTAAAACCTTTTGGAGACTTTGTAAGTTATAATCAGTTTTGTTAACCTAATTTTGCATATATGACTATATATTCGTGGCCTGTAGACGGTATATCTGGTCAATTACAAATAAACCACTGTTTGAACCGACTTAGGCTTAAGATAAATGCGAGGTATGACATCGACATATAACCGGGGGGAGGATAGCCTAACTAGAACCTTTTGTACTTTAATAGTCATGTAGTTAAATATAGTGAAAACATTCGTAAAATGCTACATTTCGAGGTTTCCAACCTATTGTTGAAAATGTACATATTGTTTTTTTTTTATCAAAACTAAATAGCTCATCGCATTGCTAAATAACTATTAAAACTATATAAAAGTCACATCATTCTACTCTAGAATTAGTTACTTTCTTGGTCGTGCATTAATTTCTATTAGCCAAAGTATATGAATATTTTCACTACAATTGATTTACAATGGGCGACGAATATTTATTAATATTGATTTGTTTACGTTAAGAGCACTGTTAGTTGGAGCCCAACGCGAAGCGTTAAGTTATAATGTCTCTCTCTTTCATATATTATTTTGCGTGTAATCTACGATTTAAGTTTAAGAATTTGAAGGGACCTCTTTATTAACAACCGATGAGAGGGCCCTTGCAAAATGTTTTTTGGGAACCACTAGATTACATACTTCTCACGTTTTCTTTATAGAAATATAATTTGAGGTACTATAATACTAAAAATATGGTTTTCTAGTGATATCATTCAGTTATATCAAACCATTCTTTACATTCTAGATGACCCATTACCTACGTGTACATATCTGTGTGTATATATATATATGTGTGTGTGTATATATATATATATATATTAGGGATGGGCCGATTCCTAAAATTTTCGATTCCGATTCCGATTCCGATTCTAAAATTTTCCGTTCGATTCTCGATTCTTTAGTCGATTCTCGATTCTCGATTCTTTCAAGTTATATTAGCTTACATTCTAGTTCTCCAATAATCAATTTAGTTAACATCGTGGTCATATGGCAAAACCTTTTAAAAGTTCTGTTTTAATGTAATAGGCTACACAAAACCTTCAACCTTGATTTATCAATAGGAATTTTTTTAAACATAAAAACATATCAGGATAAAGTAATGACTTATTTTAAAGTTAAAAATGTGAACTTTACTTATTTTATGATGTTTGAAAAAATTCCTAAGCCTATTTACATTGTCTCCCAAACAAAACAAAAATTAAAAACAAACGAACAACATAAAAAGTAAAAAATTAATACAAATAGGATAGTTATTAATATTTAAAAGTCTGGCAGGTAATGTACATTTCTGTTCAAAAACACAAGCATTTGAACATGTGGGTCAAGCTAGTTTCATCGCTAGTCACATATAGCTCCTGAAGTTGAGAAAGGTTTTTCAGAAAACACTGTCGCGAGTGGGCAGACAGGTATTTTATTGCCATTGCATTTAAATGAGGGTATTTGGCACTTTGTACTGCCAAATACTTCCCAACATCACAATCTGGACTGGCTAATAGTTCCCCAAGATAATTGTTTACTTCTCCTTCTACTGTCAATTCCCCTGGGGTACCTTCTTCCTCAACATTCTGGATTAGTGGGGCATACCTTCTCCACATCTGGTGGGACCTTTTTTTCTGCAGGTGTCTGGAACAAGTGCAACTGATTCAGGCCTATTTTGTATTTATTACTCAATCACAGTTGATTTTTAGCCGACTATCACTTGTAGGTCCTGTGTCTGAGGATAAAGTTTCTTCAAGTATAGATCTTTTTTGTTGATAAATTTGGGCAAAATGAATGTTGTTTAAGTGCTTTTTCATATTTGATATATTATGTGGTTTTCCACCCTCAGTTTCTGTTAACCGTCATCGAATTGACGCGACGGCCAGTACCCTGAACCGAATACCGCCAGGCCTCTTAACGCTTTATGTTTATTAGTACTACTAAGCTGGTGTTGCTACTTTTGGAAAAATTAAGGCACAATATTTAACACCAAGCTTCAAACTACTTACAGATGTAATTACGATGGTTTTTGTTTGATAGATAAACGCTGACGGGATTAAAAACATGATGTTAATCTAAGAGCTTTTTGTCCGTAGTTACGGGCCGACACACATATTTCTTATAACGCATTGTAATGATTTTCACTACTGTTTTCAAAATTTCACAAAACCTTAAAAGTAAGTCGGAAATATTGACTAAATATTTAGTTGTAAAATAATCCTTAAAAACGGACTTTGTGAAAGTTAAGTACAAACATTTATACATCCTTACTAGAAAGTAAATTATAACGTAAATTCCTTAACAAGTAAATTATTTGGTGTTAAAACTTTTACTTAATATGAATCTTGGATAGTATTTAGTGGACCTGTAGCATAACTTATCAGAGAGAGAATATATTACACTTTAGTTCTATATTCAAAATATTTATAAACTCACAAATCAATCACATGTGACACGTATACGTGTCTTAGTGATAGGCGCAAAAAAACTTGTATCACCAGTCTGTTTATTATTTGGGTAGCCGGGACATGAAATTATGGTTTTATTGTTTCTTGCTAACACAAAACACAAAAAATATCAAAACAGTGTTGCACAGATAATAAAATTTAATTAAATAAAAAACAATGTTGGGTAAATTGATCCGACGGAGTTTATTTACGTTTCATTTACGGTAGGAAAAAAACTATGTTGGGCCAGTTGGTCCGACACGTATTTTTATAAATATTCGGAATCGTGTGGAATCGGAATCGACACTTTTATGATGAAGAATCGAGTATCGACGATTCCTCGATACCACCTAGAATCGACGATTCCTGGAATCGAGAATCGGAATCGGCCCATCCCTAATATATATATATATATATATACATATATATATATATATATATATATATATATATATATATATATATATATATATTTATATTTATGCAGCCCTCTCCTATGGGCTGCATTTCCTTGACGTGGTGGAGAGGCTTAATCCGCGCGTTGGGGGACTGGTGGAGTGGAGCTGTACGTATGTGGCTCCCTGTAAACGAGAAGTCCAGGCAAATGGGTGAGGGCATGAAGGCAGCTCAAAAAAGGCCAGTCCTAGCGCTTGAAGGGTTGTTATCTTCCCGGCTCTCACCCTGCCCTTCCCTTGTGGGCGGCAACCAAGAAGCAAACCTATCCAGGTTCGTGGTCTGGATGGGTACATACACCACCGATCTGAATTTATGAGATCCGTTCCGATGTAGATTCGTGGATTTCAGGGTAAGGAGGGTCTTTAACGGAGGCTCAGGGGCACCTGGCGCCACCCCTGAGTACTTGAAGTCACCTTACCGCCGTATGCGGGGCTCAGCGGCCGTGGACCTTTATTTCCCTGGCTGCTCTTGGGAATACACATGGCAGACAAAAACGAAATAATTTAAATGGTCATGGCTTAGAACCTACCGACAAATGTGCCCCAATGGATGTGACTTCGGCCCCCGTAGAGGCAGATGGAAAACCAGTTACGTGGGGCACAAAGGAGAAAAGCACTCTGGCTTGCCTACCATGAGGAAGCAAAAGAGTGGCGAGAGTGACGGTGCTCGTACCACCACCAAAAAGGGAAGCCACTCATCCTGAGGTCAAACTCATGGTGTTGCAGAACCCAGAAATTGACACTTCGAAGTGGAAGATCCTACAGTGATTTGAGCGAGGACCTTCAAGCCTCCTCTACCTAGGATTGGATGAGGCATCAGTCAGACATCTCAAGGCAAGAGATGGGAAGGCCTTCCTGGGGACTGGAGAGGTCTCTTTAATAGATCAAGGAAGAAGAATACGGTAGACACCTGGCAGGCATATAAAGACAGCCAGTGTCTTTATAAAAATCTTATAAAAGAGGTTAAACGTGCTTCTTGGGAAAAGTGGCTCTCAGAGATAAGCACACTGAGTAACACTGCTAGACTGTTTAAGGTATTAGCAGATGGACCGAGGGGAGACCCTACGTTTGTCAAGAAGGCTGATGGTAGCTTTACTGACACCCCGGAGGAAACACTGCTTATGAGGAACAGTTATCCCGATATTAGACTGGTAGGAGACGGTGCTCAAAACCTCCGCCATACTGTGCTAAGGGCGGACTAGCCTTTTAAAGCGCCTGGATTAGAAATTATTACTCCAGCATTACTACAAAATTGCTTGTAGGAGAATATAGGGATACTGACAGGATTACTCAGGGCCTGTGTTGCCCTAAGTTACACGCCCGGGCAACGGCTCAAAATGAACATTATCTTTATCCCAAAACCGAGGAGGAAAGGTTACACAGAGGTAAAGGACTTCAAACCTATCAGCCTTACATCTTTCTTGTTAAAGACACTGGAAAGGTAGGTGGACCTCTATTTGAAGGAGTGACATCTGAAGCAGTGTCCGCTTGGCACCAAATTGGCACGTCAGTAAAGACTGCGCTGTTGTCGGTTGTGAACTTTATTGGGATATGTTTTGGGGCTGCTCTTGATGTGTAAGAGGCTTTTAATATTAACTCTAGAATGGTCATCAACAGAGCAGCTATGGATCACAGGATCTCTGATGGAATTATACATTTTATTATGAGTTCCTTGGAAAACCGTATAAGTACTGCATGGATGATCACGGAGAGCTGCCCGCAGGGTGGAGTGTTACCTCCTCTACTGTGGAGCCTTGTTGTGGATGAACTACTAAGGATGCTCAGTGTAATGGGTGTCAAGGTGGTAGGATATTCGTACGACATAGCTATCCTTGTTAGGTTGTATTTCAAGAGGCCCTCAAAGACCTGCATCAAGAGGCACTCAAGGTAACAGAAGCATGGTTGCAGGGAAAAAGCACTAGGCAATCAAGGAGTGAAATCTGTGGCACTCATCTTCACTAGGCGATATAAGACTAAATCGCTGGAGATGATTGAAATTTGTAATACTAAAATAAGCTACGTTGAGAGCTCTAAATATCTGGGAGTTATTCGGGATAGGAAGCTACTCTGGCGTGAGCATTTGGAGAATAAGTGCAAAAAAGCCATAGCTACGTTATGGCAATGCAGAGGAGCGATAGGCATGAGATGGGGTTTGAGTCCACGTCAGATGAACTGGATTTATTCTGCCATTGTGGTGCCGAGGTTAGTCTTTGCCTCAATCGTTTGGTGGGACAGGGCACAGAAAGAAACAAGTAAAAGAGCTGGACCGCGTGTAGGGGCTCTTCCTTAGAGTTATAACAGCTACAAGGAGAAGCACGCCATGTGCGGCTATAAGGGTTATGTTGGGTTTTCCATCCTTAAGTCCTCATCTAGGATGGAGGCAATGAAAACTGCATACCGGCTAAATTGTACCGGGCTGTGGAAGACAAGTAGCAAACATCATAAACAGCACATTGAGGATTCACTGAAGGAGCTATGGATAGAACCTCAGGATAAGATACTGTCTCTTTAAAGGGAAAAAGGAAACTACAAAATCCATATTCCTGCAAGAGAGGCATGGACAGAGTGTAGACCCAAACATGGTGAAATCTGGCTCACGTATGGGTCCAAGTTGGATTTTCTCGGACATTCAGGCAGCTCTGAAGGCTTTAGGTAAGGCCAGTACCAGCTCTAATCTGGTGGCTGAGACTATAGCTTCTCTAGCAGAGCTGAGTAATTCGTTCAACCTAACCTAGATTCCAGGATATTCTGGCTGGATAGGGAATGAGAGAGCTGACGCCTTAGCAAAACAAGGGTGTATAACCCAAGGGTTGCTGAGGGCGTTGGGCATGGCGCCTCAGTGGGGCACAAGAGGATCACGGCACATATAGACCGTTTATGCAGGGAAGAATGGTATGCAACCTTGGGGTGTAACAAATCCTAGGTACTGTAGGGTTGCTCGGGAGACTTGTAGGGCAAAGAACTACTCTCCTTAAGTCGACCTCAACTCAGAGTTACTGTAGAGCTGGTCACAGGCCATGGGAACCTGAGGGGGTTCCAAGAAAAAATTAGAAAATCTAGGTCCCCTGTTTGCAAGAGATGCGATGAGGACCAAGAGGGAAACCCAATCCACGTACTCTGAGTGCCCTGCTTTGGGAGCTGCAAGGAGAAAGTGATTTGGTTGGCAGGTATGTAAACCAGAGAATATCAGAAGATTTAACATCAGGTGAGTACTTGATTTCTGCAAAGAGGTAGTTAACCAATAAGCTAGTCCTGTGGTAGGAAGAGAGGTACAAAAGCCGCAGCTAAGTGCTCTACACCGATACTTTTCAGTACTCTACTAGCCCTAAGAGTTTTAGTAATAATAATAAATAATACCCTGCAAGCCTAGATTCAAAACTTTCAGATGATCAAACATATCATCTAAGTAAGCAGACTCGCAAAAGCCAAGAAATGTTTAAGAATATCTGTATACGTGTTATCAAGTAGGAAGATTTTACCCTCATCCTTAACATCAAAAATCTGTTTCAATATACCACCTCGAGAGAGCCACCTTACTTCGGTATGAAGTTGAGCATTCTCACAGCCCAAAAAAAGAAAACTATCTAGACTGCAAAGTTCGAGTTTAATGTATTTAATAATTGGAACTATTTCATTGAGAGTTTTCTATAGCATTTCAAACAATCTGATGCCTACTAAAACTTTTCGATGAATGCAACTGTCAGATATAGGCCCAGTGAATGTGTTAAATAAAAATAAATTCATTTCAGTGACAACTTACAGACCTCTAATATATTGCCCGCGGACCCCTAGGGGTCCGTAAACCACTTGATAACCCCTGGAGAAGGCACCTGTAGCGTGTCATCACTTTTTCGATGGCGATCTTACACTCCTTAGCTGCCAACGAACGAAGCCATGTATTTAGTTTCTTCATATTTTACAAAATATTTTGAGCACTAACATTCCTTTTTTGGAAATAAAACGATATAGATCCCAAGCTAGGGCTGAAAGATTAAAATATCTAGGCTAATATCTATAAATATGTAGAGGGCGCCGTGAGCGTGAGTTTGAGGAAGTAAAGCATCTATTGCAATAGAAAATAATATCCATTCATAATTTGAAGAATTTATAAAAATAAATAAATGTTTACAATAAATAAATAAATACAAAGTGTATATAAATATTAAAATCATTCATGCGAGATAAACCCGTAAAACAATGAAGAATAAATTTAATTTACACTACCATAGTTACGTTAAAACATTTTTCATTATATTTTCTTGAAATAAGAACAAAAAATATGAAACTGAAAAATATTTGGAAACTTTGTAAGTATTTAGTAACTTAATTAACGGAATTCCTACTAATAACACAATACATTCCGATCTTACCGCCTGTGTGTATCAATAAGTACGAACACCCGTGGTGGAAGTGAGGCTAAGTTATTTGTGATTGCCGACACTTGCAATTGCTTAGGGCAGCTTAACTACAGGGTTTGTAGGCCTATATTTCGGATAAATAGAATTCTTTGAATGTTTCCACCTTATTACCGGAAATGTGCATAGTGTTTTATTCAATAAAACTAAATAACGTAGTTTGGTATTTTGTTCCCGTTTTTAAAATTAGGTTAAACGGTTTACTCTAGTTTTAGTTTAGTAATTGTAGGCATTTAAATTATTTATTATCTATTAGCAAAAAGCCTTTGTATCAATTCACTTGGGCTATTACACCTTGTCTCCCTTCCCATGTAGAACCGTGTTTCACGCCCTCACAAATGTCTCTTACCACCTAACAATTCCTTCACCACTTACTTCATATGTCTAGGTGGCATATTTATATCAACGATAAATCTATTCCTTTTTTAACTACTCTTTTCCCTTTCATTGAGTCCAGGCAAAGCAAGTGTAGCCTAAAAATATGTGAAAGGAGAATATGTGAAAATATTCCAAACAGTTTAGATTTTATTCCTAAGATAAAAGGTTTCACAGATAATACTCATGAGACATAGATCCTAATTAGATTGCTTCATTGTATTTAGTGTAAACATGTCCCTTGGAACTTCTATCTAGGTATAGGCTTATGAGCGTAATTTGTCTAGACAATATTGCCTATGAACAAAACGTTTTTTCTTAAAATATTTAAATATATTTTATATTTTCCTTTAAATTTATCCTAAGAAAAAAATTGTGATGAATTTAGAACACCTTTCTACCAATAGAAATTTTATCAAGAAAAGTCTTTGCCTCACAAAACAAAACAAAACACATTTTCTTAACAGGAACAAGTCTTTCTCTGCTTTCCTTTCCTGTTTCTTCCTTCTCTCTTTCCCTCTATTTTCCAACTCCTTTACTCTTTCTTTTTCACTCCTCTCACCCCCCAATTCCTAGCTTACTCTCCTCTTTTTAGTCTGTCTACCCATCTCTCTCATGTTTTCCAGTGCTTCAGTCTCTCTGTCTGTCTGTCTATCTCTCTCTTACTTTCACTTGAATATCTAATTTTCTTTTTATCTTAATTAGATAGTATGGCTGTCACAAAAGCGAAAGTTATATTTGTGCAATATTGTCTACTGTGCGATGTTTGGAGTAAAATAGCACAATATAATTTACCAATATTTCCAACTCAATAAAAAAAAAACGCGCGTATGTGTGTGTGTGTGTGTGTGAGTGTTAGTTTATGTGTTCGTGCGTGTGTTGGTGAGTGTGTAGGTGAGTGTGTTTTGTGTGTGTGTGTGTGTGTGTGTGTGTGTGTGTGTTTATATATATATAAACGTATAACAATTAAAATTAAACTATTCTATAGCTGCGAAGACACATTTTGTTGATGCCTTACTGGATTAAAAGCGAAAACACAAGGTCGAAAAACATTTGGACGCTTGGTAACTACTAGTTAAAATATATCAACTAAGGCATTAATACACACATGTCTTTTCTCCAAACATTAGAATTTAATAAACAAAAATAGCATTCCTGAACAATAATAAGACTAGCTTTGTAAGCGGGTGTATTCTTAAGCTGGTGATATAGAAAACTTAACGTGTGATGCTGATAATTATCCTAAAAATATTACTTACCAAATGATTATTTATTTTGGAGCAGCATCAATATTTAACGCACTTCTTGCTAGAAACATCCGCTTTTCTATCATAATATCAAGAAACAATAATTGTTTTACAAAACAATGTCTATCTTCTACAAATATTTTACTCTAATATCAAAACCGAATATCTAATTAAACATCCTTTAAACCTTATGGCTCTGCCAATGTGAAAGACATATGGTTTCATATAACAGTTGATTTTATGTTATAGTATGCTGTAGAACAGCTGTTTTAAAACATAGATTACGTTATTTTATTTATATTATTTTGTTGTTGTTGTTTGTGTGTGTGTGTGTGTGTGTGTGTATGTGTGTGTGTGTGTGTGTGTGTGTGTGTGTGTTTTAAGAATGGCACAACTAATGTTGTATAACTTGTAAAATTCTAGTTTTAATAAAAGAATTTCCTATCTTGTTCCAGTCACGTGCTGCTTTGGTACAAAGAAGAGGAAGGAGAGAGGAGGTAATTACTATTAGGTTATTTTAATTTCACCTTTAAATAAAGTAATTTAGTAGTTATATTAAAATCTACTAATTTAATTAAATAGTTTTACAGCTTGATCAACATTCGTATATTTTTTCGGTTTCCAATATTCGCTGGATTTACGGCAAATATTGGGATCCCCATCTCATGCATGTCCTTTTGATATTATTCTAATATTGTAGCATCAAATTTACATTTCAAGGAGACAATACATGAAATTTAATGGAACTATACATCCAAAATATTAAAGTTACACAACTGTATTAATAACATTTTAATTAAAACACCAGATTTAAACCATTAGCACACTCATGCCTTAAATAAGACGTCTTCCGCAAGGTTTAAACTCGCGCCTCTGGTAGCATTGCTAACATTACAGCAAACCGAGACTGTGATCGTTTGTTGTATTCAGTAATGTCGGACCTTTCATCATGACAAATGTAAGGAATTGGTTATTTAAACGAATAAAAGTGAACTATCAAAACGTTCCCTTCAAGTTCCTTACGGTTTTCAGTAATTTTAATTTATATTATTTTTATATTTTACGCTCTACGAACATGACTTTTAAACGCAATGAAAAACAAGAATATTAGCTATGATATAGAGAAAATTTTATTTTTTTAAAGTTCATCAACATAGTATGCCTACAAATATATATGATATCATGATATCCATGTGAGCAAGCTTCAGCTACTCCTTACAGTGTAATATCGTACTTATATTGTAGGTATATGACACGGGATTTAATAAAACTTCTAACTTTAC
>JBAIZL010000003.1:25991372-26041372 GCA_036971475.1 Prosapia bicincta
AAAATGCTGTTGTTCCGCATTTAAATTTATTTTTAATATTTATTTTCTATTCACAGATCGCTGAAATGAATGTCTACCCGCATACATGTTCTTTGTTTCGACCAATCTTCGAAATTTTCCCTTTCGACACAACCTAGTCTAAATCTCTTGAAGAACAGGGCCATTTTAGGTGAGCAACGAACAAAATTACTTATTAAATAAAGCAATTCATTAAACTGTATGTTTGCCAATTCCAAATTACTTTTATTTAAAATTCTAAATCAATATACATTATTTTGTAAATTATTTTTTACAAATATTTCTACATTTTTAATATTTAACATTTTATGTAAAATGTTAGTTATAAGCAGTGATGGACGACGAAAGTTAATTATATGCGTTGTATTTCGTGAATGAATGGGGGTGATGTTTAAATTTATACGGTGTAATGTTCGCAACATCAAATTTTTGCACTGCACGTTTTTTGCAAAACCACGAAGCATTGCCCAGTAATGTCAAATTATAAGGATTTCCTCAAGAAAGTGTTTATTCTTGCAGTTTAGAGAACGTGTTAGTTTTCACTGAGGGTACAGACACAGGCAAACCTAATTTCAGTAATTTCAATAGTTTATTAAATGTTTTCAGTAAATTATTTAGAGCAATAAAATCTAATAAAATCGGAAGCATTCGACTTGAGCCTTGATCCGAATAAAGAGAGAGGTTTTCTTGATTAAGCATTTCACTTTATCAAAACATTTATACATTGAACGATTTTCGGTTAGGATTTGTTGCCTACAGATATCCTACGGGAGTAAAGCTAGGTTTAGCCTCGCTCGTTATTACGTCACAAACGTCTTTCTAATAAACCTGGACTTTTTAATCACAAGAATTGTCAATGTTTAGTTTGCCTTGCACTTATATTACTCTACTGGAAAACAAACCAAAATTCTCAAAGTATATGAAATTCATTTTGTGGAAATAAGTTTTTAATATATAACATTGACTAAGGGCTTTTAGGGGCAAATCCCCTATTCGTACTGATATAAATTTTAAACTTTTGTACAATTTTGTTTTTAATACAAATTAAATTAACATAATTCAAGTATTTCAAACCAAAATTTCCTTATAAACCAATTTTTTTGTGAATGCGTTTTGTTAAAATATTTGTTTGTTTACAAATCATACTCAGTTGTATTTCATTGCAATGTTTGTCTTAGGGAGATTTTTGATAATTTTAAATCCTTTTCTTAAATCCTTATAAATGTTGTAAATTAAGAAAAACATATGTTTTCCTCCGCTCCTTTCTGTCGATACCTTTAATTCGAGCCACCTTCCAGCTCTTTACTACTTTCCAAGCTCCCACAAACCCTCCCTCAAAATTAGGATTACGAAATTATATATTAAGATGTTTACACTCGTGCATCATTGTTCAACGATTATTTCTACACCTTGTAGCTTGCGGCGCGGAGTTAAAATACAAAAATATGTAACTTATTTTGTATTTATTACTATCGTCTACAATTGTTCGAGACACTTTTTACTATAAAGGTTTTAAGGCGAATTTCGACTCCACTTAGCTTTCTTATTTGAATGTTGGTTTGAAAACTATAGAAAATGTATTATAATACCGTCGTTTCTGAGGCACAACTCATAAACCTCTAACAACCATACGGATTTAGAGGAACGTCTATAGATAAGTGGTAAAATTGGAAATAATATAAATATATATATATATATATATATATATATATATATATATATATATATATATATATATATATTTATATTTAATTAATTAAAAATATATGAATATATTTTAATAATATATGCAATAAAAGTATTCTTGTTTTTGAAATAGTTTTTATTTATTAAATATATTACAAGAAAACATATCTCCATATTTAATAAATAAATATATGTATATATATATATATATATATATATATATATATATATATATATATATATATATATTAATATCACAATATGTATTCTTGTGTATTAATAGAGAACTAAGTCAAAATACATATACAAGAGTTATAATTGAATTTATAATCGAATTGTAAATTCAATTATAATTCTTGTATTTGTATTTTGAACTAGTTCTTTATATATATATATATATATATATATATATATATATATATATATATATATATACTTGTAGCAACAATATATAAAGTTGACAACATTGTTTGTTAGATCTAGCTAAGACTTGTATGCTCGTTTTTCTTTATTAACATAAATTATTTCAAGTTTCAATTCAAAAGGTAAATTTTAACTAATAAGAGAAACATCTGCTAGTGAGACGGATGAGCTGCATTATTTTCACAAGCATGCCTGTTTCAAGTTGTATTTTATTAAAGGTACAACGCAAGTCATTAGCAACAAGTTTGTTCCTTTATTTTGTTTTTATTTCAACAAGCACTGAAAATGTTTTTGCACAAGTAGGTGCTTGAAAAAGGCAGGAATAATCGAAAAGCGGCCTGTGATACACTTTTAAGTGTTTTATCCAAAATTAAGGTGTTCATTGTAGCGCTGTTGACACAATGAACAGCAAACATTTGTTTCGTGACACTTTCGTACAACTATTCTTTTCAAGTTGTCATGTTGATTTAATTTCAAATTTACAAAATTGGTACAGCCTTTACGGTACTTATATTTCTTTAATAAATGAATACATTCCATTTAAATTTTCAGAATATCATGTTCAATAACATTGCCTAAGTAAATAAATCTGCGGCTTAAATTTAGTTTTATATTTTGATAAATTGTGTACCTAAATTTTAACAAAATGAGAATTTACCTTACTATTTTCCAACTGGTCTCTCGCCCCCTGACTTTGCCTCACGACCCCCCCCCCCTGTTTGGGAGCCTATGATTTATAGGAACCACTATCGATAAGCGATAAAATTGGAAATATATATATATATATATATATATATATATATATATATATATATATATACTTGTAGCAGATATCAGAGCCTAAACGCAAAATATCATATTTTAATTTTTGGCTATACAGAGATAATTAAAAGATATTCCTTTAGAGCAGTGGTTCCAAACAAAATGTTTTCAATGGCCCCCTTATCACTTGTTTCATTGACAAGGACTCCTCAAACTCTTAAACAATATGAGGTATTCTCAAACCATTTCAGAACTGGGCCGTATGTCATAATTTCTCCCCAGCTGCCTCACCCCCGACCTTTCGCGAAAGATCAGTATCGTGTTCTCAAAACTAGATTTTAATTTTGCGTTTTTAATTTTGCCGTAAAACCTACACGGATCGTTATTTTGTTTTACTTTTCAGAAGAAGAACTTATGATAATATAGTAGGGATGGAACGACTCCTAATCTTTTCGATTCCGTTACCAATATGATTCTATATTTTTTTTCGATTTTAGATTCTTATTTCGATTCTAGATTTTTTAAAGTTATATAGGGCTACATGATATTCTGCAATTAATAATTAGTTAACATCTTGATCATATGATGAAGCCTTTTAAAAGTTTTAATGTAATAGGCTACACGAAACTTTCATGATATGATTTATAAATAAAAATTTCTGAAACAATGACAAACATATCGGATAAAAGTGACAAATAAATAGATTAGATGCTTCCGTTACACTTTGTTGCTGCGTCTAAATAATAATAATATTTTCGTTATCTCAAATTCACCATTTGCTTTAATCGTTTAATTCATTCAAAGCAACTAATCCATAAATAAGACAAGTTGATTGATTATTCTCCAATAAATTACGCCGTAAACAAATTTTAACAGTGGAAAAAAATAAGAATCGGAATCGGCACTTTAATCAACGCAGAATCGACTATCGACTATTACTCAATACCTTTACATTTGGCGATTCCTGGAATCGAGATTCGGAATAGGCGCATACCTATAATATAGTGTTGTTCGGTCTGGGCAATGATTTAGCTATAGAAAATTCATTATATGTAAAAATTATTTTTTGTAATAAGAGTATGAAATAGTAATGTGATCGTAAAATTTATCAAAGTGTGATGCATTTTAATTCCACACAATTTAAATTATAATAAACGACACGAAGTTATAATAAA
This sequence comes from Prosapia bicincta, assembly GCA_036971475.1. Taxonomy (NCBI): domain Eukaryota; kingdom Metazoa; phylum Arthropoda; class Insecta; order Hemiptera; family Cercopidae; genus Prosapia; species Prosapia bicincta. Next base: position 25,995,437 of record JBAIZL010000003.1, read on the forward strand.
TTTATTTATTCTGATTTAGCTGCCACCAGAGTCACCGAAATTCTTCTTGCTCTCACGCCGGCCTAGGATCGGCACCTTTTCGGCCTTATCATCAAAATTTATGGGATGTAACCAACCCGCGTCCGTGCACCGCACACGTACATCCCGGGGAACGGAACTACGCCGTTTGCAAAATGGGTTTGAGGCAAACAAAAGTGGAAGATTTTATCTTAACAAGTACAACAGAACGACTTTACTGAAGTTTCAACAGAATTTAAAAACTAACCTTCCATTAATTTTTCAATGTAAAACATTGATATAAAGATTTCCTCCCGGGGTGTGCGACAGAAGGACGGACGAAGCAGCAGTGAAACAAAATTTTAGTGAACAAAATTAAAGAAGAGTATAAAAGGGCCGACCGGGCAGAAAGTTCTAGTAAACAATCAAACCAAAACTCAAAACTATAGCCAAATTTCAGTCAAGGTAAATGAAGCAGGGCTTTAAAATACAGAAAGAATCTGGAATAGAACACGTCCACATTATTGTAACACGAAATATAACTTTATCATTTTGTATTATGCTGCGTTGACTTTTTTTTATCTAATTACATTATTTTAAGTATATATACTTACATACCCATACAACAAAGGTAGTTTTTAGCTTGTTATGAGAAGTCATCCCAGACAGTCGTATCGATCTCATTCCACTTTTAATTTAAACTGTAGAAGATTGATTAGGGGTAAGGTCGTTTGTAGTGGTATCCTGGTATCCTAATACGTGACTGTGAGATTCCCAACCCTTTCAGGGATTTTAGTCTCTAATAGTGGTGTTTTTAACAACGAATGATTTTGTCTTTCTAAGTGTTTCACTTAGAAATATAATATATTATATATTCTATAATATATATTATATTACTTCAGTAATGTATTAGAAGTCTAATAATATAGAATATATATTATAGTCTAATAATATATATTACTTCTATATATTACAAGTAATAATATATATATTACTTCACTATATTATATATTTTACTGTCTTCTTTAAGTCAGTAAAAAAAGACAGTGAAATTTGTATTTCAAATGTAGAAGCAACACAGTGACTAACTTTTAAATTGGTAAAATTAAATTTTGATTTTTTAAGTTGTTGCACATAAATAAAATATGTAAAAATATAAATAAAACCTAGAACGGGCAAATCTTAGAAAACGCATGAACTAAAAGTTGTAAGGAAGTAAAATCTTGTGGTACGAAATGCGTCACTTTAGGGGGGGGTCACTGAGCCAGGAAGCAATGACGTTACATTGTATGATCGGTCACCCCTTATCTTAAGAATTTTTTGATTGGAGGAAGTCGCATCACCAGAGGAGGGGTAGCCAGCGAGGGTTGCCGAAGACAACAGAGGTGGTAGATTTTAGCCTGTTATGAGAGGTCACCCCGGACAGTCGTTTCGATATCACTCCGCTTTTTAAATTAAACTGTAGAAGAATGATTATAGCAAAGTTCGTTTGTAGTGATAGCCTGGTAGCCTAATATGTGACTCTATGAGATTCCCAACCCTTTTAGGAATTTAGTGGTCTTTTTAACAACGAATGGTTTGGCGCTTTCTAAGTATTCCACTCAAGTCAGTGAAAAAAAAGTAAAATTTGTATTTCAAATGTAGAAGCAGAACAGCGACAAACTTTCAAATTAACAAGAAAAAACTTTAATGTTTTAAATTGGAGGGTTGACGATTATTTACAGAAATCAAAAAACTAAACTTTAAGGCTGAATTCATAAAGTCGGGAATGAATAGACATAAAAGAGACGAAGCATAAAGACAGTGAAATTATTAACTTTTACTAAATAAGAACTTTTGAATTTTACAATTTGAATTTACGGTAATGCGTAAAACAGTAAACCCAAGAATGGAGGCAGAAGAACTAACACAAAACAATACAGAGTAAAGGACGTCTACGTACCACAAAGTAGGTCGGCCAAAATAACAGGGAATGTTTATACCAAACCAGATATATTCCTACTATGATTTACAAGAATCCTGGAACCTGCTGGAGTTACAAAAGTTTAGAACTCTCTTCTTTCTTTGAAATAGGTAAGTAAAAAATTTAATTTTTAGATTATGATTTCGGGCTATTAGATTAGTTATATTATACTAAATACATATATAAATAAACATACATAGTAAAAATAAATATATGTGTGTGTGTGTGTGTGTGTGTGTGTGTGTGTGTATGTGTGTGGGTGTATGTGTGTGTGTGTTTGAGTGTATAAATGTATCTTACAGGCGTCTAACCCGCTGAACAGAAGTTAATATAATTTGGAGGGTTTGTTTAAAATATTTTGAAGATGTGTGAAGAATATGATGAAATTTAAAGGTTTATTTAACATAATCCCAGGATGGGTCATTTGAAATATGGTGAAAATCCATCCACAGGGCTCCGCCCAAGAGGCTTAGGATGGTTTAAAAACCGATGTATGTATGTGTGTGTGTGTGTGTGTGTGTGTGTGTGTGTGTGTATGTAAGTATAGGTGTATGTATGTATGTATCTTATGGGCGCTAAACCGCAAACAGAATTTAATATATTTTTGAGGGGTTGTTTAAAATATTTTCAAATTGGTTTGTGTAACGTTTGTTGTAGATCAATTTACAGGCCTCCGTACCATAGGCTTTTGATAGTTCAAAAACCTATGTATACTTTTATGTGTGAATGAATGTATCTTATAGGCGCCTAAACCGCTGAGCCGACGTTATTTAATTTGTAGGAGTTGTTAAAAATATTCTTAAGATGGTTTGTGTAAAGTTTGGTGGTGCTCCATCTACAGGGCTCCTCCCCATAGGCTGAGGATGGTTTAAAAACCGATGTATGTATATATGTGTATGTATGTATGTATCTTATGGGCGCATAAACCGCTAAACAGAAGTTAATGAAATTTGAAGGGATTCTTTAACATATTACCAAGGTGGTTCATGTGAAGTTTGGTGTAGGTCATTCAATGGGCTTCGCCCTAGAGGCTTATGTTTTTTACAAAAACAGATATCTGTATATATGTGTCTGTCTAATGTCTTATTAACGCCTAAACCGCTGAACAGAAGATAGTGAAATTTGGAAGGATTATTTAACATATTTCCAAGTTCGTTTGTGTAAAGTGCAACTCGAAAGCCGATGGCATGAAAAATTATGTTCACTTTGTTTCCAGTGTGATTTCCGTGTAAACCAAATGAAACAAACTTTCGAACTGGACTTTCCCAAGACTGTATCACAATTCAGTGGCAGGGTAGTGTTAGAATTTATAACGTATTTGATCGGATAATCACTGCGGATAATGTCGGATGACGCCGTGTAGAGCCAGAATCACTGGAAAACAAGGAGTCTCCTGAGGGCAGCTCAAAGCGTATTGCTCATACTTATCGATAGGCTTCCCCGGGAAAACCACGTATGAGGGGTTTATTTTGAATATAAAGACGGACATGGCAATGTGCTAAGTTTTCAAAAGTATTCTACCCTACAAAACATTGAAATAATTCAATATTAACTAAATGTAAATAATTATATAAATATAAAAGACAAACAATATTTGTTTCACATTAGTTTATTAAGTACAACAAATAAACAAACGCTGTATTTACATTACCATGGTTTCCTAAGCACATTTTGAATCATATTTTGTTAGTTTTAAAGCAAAAATATGAAGCTTGAAAACGTTTGTAAACTTTGTAAGTTTCAATCGACTTATTTAACCTAATTATGCTTATATCACTATGTATTCGTGGCCTGTAGACGGCATACCTCATCAATTACAAATAAAACACTGTTAGAGTCGACTTAGGCTTAGATATATTCGAGGTATGACATAGACATATAACCGGGCGGAGGATAGCCTAACTATAAACTTTGTACTTGAATAGTTATGTAGTTAAATATAGTGAAAACCTTCGTAAAATGCTACATTTCGAGGTTTCCAACTTATTGTTGAAAATGTACTTATTGTTCTTTTTATCAAAACTAAATAACCCTTCGCATTGCTAAATAACCATTAAAGCTGTATAAATGTCACAGTGTACTCTAGAATTAGTTTCTTTACTGGTCGTGTATTTATTTCTGTTACCTAATGTTTATTTTACTACATTTGATTTACAAATGGCGACGTATATTTATGAATATTAATTGTTTATGTAAGGAGTACTGTTCATTGGAGCCCAAACCCAAGTGTCAAGTTATAATGTCTCTCTCTTTCATATATATATAAATTATATATATACACACACACATATGTACACGTAGGTAATGGGTCATCTGAAATGTAAAGAATGGTTTGCTATAACTAAAAAAATTCAAAAGATATCACTAGAAAATCATATTTTTAGCATTATAGTACCTCAAATTATTTTTCTATAAAGTAAACGTAAGTGTTTAGGCCAGTGGTTTACAACAAACATTTTGCAAGGGCTCCCTCATCAGTCGTTATAATAAAGAATACCTCTCAAATTCTTAAACGTAAATTGTAGATTACACGCAAACTAATTTGAGTTTTGTTAGTTATTAATAAGTAATTTATGGTTTGCCTAGCCACCTGCTTCAAAGTGGAAACTGTTCTAAAATATGAAAATTTAATTTGATGCTACCACAAGTTTATTACAAGTACATTAAAGACATTTTATATTTTTATTTAAGATACAAAATATAAAATCATCACTTGTTGAAGTTTGTAGGTTCAGGCGAAATCCATTAAACTTATTTATGTTAAGACTTCGTTTGAAATAAGGAGTTAATGAAATAAAAACAAGAATAAAAACTCTGATATAATTGCGACAAATAAAGAAATACTATTGAAGAAATATTTAATAAGAATAATAATAAGAATATTAGTTTAAATTTATTATTATGTAATTGCAACAACTCATAACCTGACAATAATTGCATCAAGATCAGTCTGTCCTTTTAGTACATCATTTCAGAGAAATGTTATGTCCCATACTTGATATATTTACTCTGAAATCTTACTACATATCAAGCCGATTCCTATATTTACTGTTCATGAAGCACATAGTTGAGAACACCTGCGCACATCGGTAGGTAGTTGGTAAAGGTAGTATTACCTTCATTGCCTTATATTGTAGTCTTTAAGTACTGACAACCAAAATTCTACATTGTTTTTGCCATGTAAAACATTTTTTAATGTGCCACTGCTGCTCAGTTCTACAACTTGATCTGGTTCTCCTACGGAACGACTCTGGATCCTTTCTATTTCAGAGAAGCAGAACGGATTTCTAATCAAATTCTCATTAGGTCGTGGCTCAGGAAAGTATTCCCTAAAACGGGCTGCTAAATTTTAAGGGTGGTCAGTGACGCTTTCCTTTATTTGGTTTGTTAGGTTTTCATCAGAAGGCTCCAAACACATTTACGTAAAGGAACTTTATTGCCCGCAAAGGACATTTTATAACCATTGGACAAACTTTGTCTTCAACTTTGAATATATTTATATTGTTACCCTGTAAGCCATTTCCTATGGGCTGCATGTCCTTGATGTGGTGGAGGGGCTTAATTTGCGCGTGGTGGACGGGTGGAGCGGAGCTGTACGTATGTGGCTCCCTGTAAACGAGAAGTCCAGGCAAATGTGTGAGTGCATGAAGGAGGCTCAAAAAAGGGCCAGTCCTAGGACTTGAAGGGTTGTTATCTGCCCGGCTTTCACCTTTCCCTTCCCTTGCGGGTGGCAACCAAGAAGAGCCCACCATCCAGGTTGGTGGTCTGGATGGGTACATAAACCCTCGATCTGAACTTGTTATGCGATCCGTGTATGCCGATGTAGATTCGTGGACCTCCATTTCGTTACCTCAAGATTTGTAAACGCTCTGCGAGGGCGGACCTTTATTTCCCTAGCTTCTCGTGGGAAAACACATGGCACACAAAAAACGAAATAGATTTAACTGGTCAGGGCTTAGAAACTACCGACAAATCTGTCCTAATGGATGTGGCTTTTGCCCCCGTAGAGACAGATGAAAAACCAGTTACGAAGGGAACAGGAGGAATTAGTGGGGCACAAAGGAGGAAAGCACTCTGGCTTGCCTACCATGAGGAGCAAAGAAGGCGGAGTCGGAGGTCATAGAACCACAGCCACCCCCTTTGAGGAAACACTGGCCCAGGAAGCAGAAGGGTTTAACGAAAAATAGAATCCGCCCTGTTGTCCCGGAAGCCAGTGGATCTGATGGGACCTTAATACGACATGAGGAAGAGAGGAAAAGGAAGGAAAGGAGCACTTCTAATCCTACTCCAGAGTCAGAGGCCAAGAGGAATAGACATGGGTCTAGGCCTGTTGGGTCGTGAGTGCCGTCTTTCTCGTCGATCTCCACCAATCTACCAAGGGTGCTAGTGGCTTTTGGGAACGGATTTCTAATCAAATTCTCATTAGGTCGTGGCTCAGGAAAGTATTCCCTAAAACGGGCTGCTAAATTTTAATGGTGGTCAGAGACGCTTTCCTTTATTTGGTTTGTTAGGTTTTCATCAGAAGGCTCCAAACACATTTACGTAAAGGAACTTTATTGCCCGCAAAGGACATTTTATAACCATTGGACAAACTTTGTCTTCAACTTTGAATATATTTATATTGTTACCCTGTAAGCCATTTCCTATGGGCTGCATCTCCTTGATGTGGTGGAGAGGCTTAATTTGCGCGTGGGGGACGGGTGGAGCGGAGCTGTACGTATGTGGCTCCCTGTAAACGAGAAGTCCAGGCAAATGTGTGAGTGCATGAAGGAGGCTCAAAAAAAGGACCAGTCCTAGGACTTGAAGGGTTGTTATCTGCCCGGCTTTCACCTTTCCCTTCCCTTGCGGGTGGCAACCAAGAAGAACCCACCATCCAGGTTTGGTGGTCTGGATGGGTACATACACCACCGATCTGAATTTGTTATGCGATCCGTGCCGATGTAGATTCGTGTATCTCAGGGTAAGGAGGGTCTTTAACGGAGCCTCAGGGGCACCTGGCGCACCCCTGAGTACTTAAGTCACGTTACCGCCGTAAGCGGGGCTCTGCGGCGGTGGACCTTTATTTCTCTAGCTGCTCTTGGGAATACACATGACAGACAAAAACGAAATAATTTAAATGGTCGTGGCTTAGAACCTACCGACAAATCTGCCCCAATGGATGTGACTTCGGCCCCCGTAGAGACAGATGGAAAACCAGTTACGAAGGCAACAGGAGGAATGAGTGGGGAACAAAGTAGAAAAGCACTCTGGCTTGCCTACCATGAGGAGGCAAAGAATGCGGACATGGTGTTCAGAGAACCACAGCTACCTCTTTTGAGGAAACACCGGTCCAGGAAACGGAAGGGTTTGACTGAGGTTGGGTACAGTGACTCTGGTAGGACCTTAATACGACAAGAGAAAGAGAGGAAAAGGAAGGAAAGGAATACTTCTAATTATATTCCAGAGTTGGAGGCCAAGAGGAATAGACAAGGGTCTAGGCCAGTTGGGTCGGGAGGGTCGTCTTTCTCGTCAATCCCGCCAACCTACCGAGGGTACTAATGACCTTTGGGGATAGTGAAGGCTTGAGGATGGAGATTCGACCACCTTAAGGACACCGTCATGGACCAAATTTTGGACATTCCTAGTGGAGGTTTTGATCCGCGTTTCAGGGACACATAGTTAAGGGATGGAGTCGCAGCATTTATTTGTGCTGAGGAGGAATCGGCAAAATGGCTGAGAGAAGTGGTTCCGTCAGTTAAGCTCGAGGACGAGACACGATCAAAGCTAGTTCTGACTGATGAACTGATCAAAAGAGTGCGAAAGTGACAGTGCTCGTACCACCAACAAAAAGGGAGGCCACTCATCCTGAGGTCAAACTCATGGTGTTGCAGAACCCAGAAATTGACATTTCGAAGTGGAATATCCTACAGTGAATTGAGCAGGGACCTGCAACCTCCTCTACCTAGGATAGGATGAGGCATCAGCCAGACATCTCAAGGCAAGAGATGGGAAGGCCTCCCTGGGGACTGGAGAGGTCACGTTTAGGTGGACCTCTAAAGACCCGGAAGAGAAGGGGGAGAGGGAGAATCAGTAGAAAGCCTTTGGGTCAGTTGGATTCTGCAAATTATCTTGTACCATAGTAAAAGCACCTCGGTGGTCCTAAACAGGTTCTTAAATGTGAGGCACACATTACCAGCCCTTGCGCTGGTGCAAGAACCGTGGCCGAACAGGAACCGTATAATGGGTCTGGCTGCAGCTGGGCGTATCTACGCAAGTGGGGAACATGAGGTACACAAGGCATGTGTGAGTCAGAGGACTAGAATGTATGCTGATTCAAGAATTCTCAACTAGGACCCTTGCGGTGGTTAGAATTTGAGGTAAGTTGGAGCAGGGAGTTCATCGTTGCCTCCATTAAATGCACCCACAATAGAGAATCGCCCCATGCAAAATTACGTAAGTTAGTTCGGTACTGCAGGGAGAGGAATATAGGAATCTTAGTGGGCTGTAATGCCAATGCTTATAATTAGGTGTGCGGCAGCACAGACACAAATGAGCGAGGCGATGAGCATGACTGGCAGCTTTCGGATGAGCCCTTCATGTCAGATCACCGGATCATTAGTGCTACGATGAGGGGAGTTGTCCACTATGTGGTGTGGCTTAGGAACCCGAGATAGACAATCTGCTAAGGTTTTAAGTCCTCGGTAAGGAAACGGATGTCAGACTTACGTGGTATGTATGGTACATCAAACGAACTGGAAAATACTGAGGCCTACACATCAGGACTGCAATTTACACGTTTGAGGAAAATTGCTCTCTATCTCTGTCTCTCTCTCTCTCGCGGATAAACACTGGGCGTGGTAAGCTTAAGTGGAACAGCGAGTTAGAGACAAGACAGAAAGAAACTAGAAGGCTCTTTAATAGAGCAATGAAGAAGAATACGGTAGACACCTGGCAGGCATATAAAGACAGCCAGTGTCTATAAAAATCTTATAAAAGAGGTTAAACGTGCTTCTTGGGAAAATTGGCTCTCAGAGATAAGCGCACTGAGTAACACTGCTAGACTGTAAGGTATTAGCAGATGGACCGAGGGGAGACCTTACGTTTGTCAAGAAGGCTGATGGTAGCTTTACTGACACCCCGGAGGAAACTCTGCTTATGAGGAACAGTTATCCCGATGTTAGACTGGTAGGAGACGGTGCTCAAAACTTCCGCCATACTGTGCTAAGGGCAGACTAGAATATTGCTGGGGAGGTGATCTCAAAAGGTGAGAGAGGCGATTTTGTCTTTTGAACCTTTTAAAGCGCCTGGATCAGATAATATTACTCCAGCATTACTACAAAATTGCTTGTAGGAGGTTATAGGGATAGTGACAGGATTACTTCGGGACTGTGTTGCCCTAAGTTAAACGCCCGGGCAGTGGCTCAAAATGAACTTTATCTTTATCCCAAAACCGGGGAGGAAAGGTTACACAGAGGTAAAGGACTTCAAACCTATCAGCCTTACATCTTTCTTGTTAAAGACAATAGTAGAAGTTGTGACAGTTTAGCACAGCCACCCCTAAACTCGGCCGCTACGTAACCTAGGACTATAGGGGTAGTTTTGGATGATGCTCAAGGTCATCCCGGCCGTGACCCCAGACCAAGGGGTGGTTTCGACCACGTTCAGGGGGGTAGGGGGTAGTTTTTCGAAAAAAAAAAAAAAAAAATCGGCCGCTACGTAACCTAGGACTATAGGGGTAGTTTCGGATGATGCGGGCGGACGTCGTGACCCTGACCCTAGCTTTGGGGGTGGTTTTGACCACGTCCAGAGGGGTAGGGGGTAGTTTTTCGAAAAAAATAAATTCCAGCCAACTAACCTAAGCTAGCCAAAATGGATCTAACCTAACCTAACCTACGTGTTGGGGGTGACCTCGGCTACGTTCAGGACCCTCTCCGGGGGTAGCTCCGGGGGTGGATTAGGGGTGGGGGGTAGTTTTCGAAAAAATTTTGGAAAATCGTGTCATGACCGATAGGGTGAGTTTAGGGTCTAATACGGGCTGCTGAGGGGTAGTTTCACCTAGGGGTAGGTTTTACAAAAGATACGAAATTGCCAAAAATCGATCGGTATGATCAACAGACAGTACGGGATACGTGCAGAGGCCCTTTTGGACCGTTGCGGGGGCTGTTTCACCTAGGGGTAGTTTTTACAAAAAATATGAAATTGCCGAAAATCGATCGGTATGATCAAATGACCGTATATGGTATGGTTAAAGTGTATTATGGACCGTTGTGGGGGCGGGTTCACCTGTTTTCAGATAGCCAAAAATAATCGAGGTCCCAGGTAAAATCCACCTGGGCATTAGTTAAAGCCGCCAAGGTAGAGCTAACACGGAGCACGCTCTCGGTTAAAGCCAATCCGAGCCTAGCCACCAGGCAGCTAGGCCTTAGGTAAAGCTAACACGGAGCTAGCCCTCGGGTAAAGCCATCACGAGGCCGACCCCTAGGTAAAGTAACCCAGGAATAGCTCCGGTGGTGGGGGTAACTTTTGGAAAGATTTAACGGTTATCTGATGACGTATCAGCGCTTGAGCGAGTCTAGGCAAGTAGTAGGCATACCCTAAATAAATTGGCTGATGCAGGGCAAGGGGCAAACCCTCAGAGTTAACACACTATCTTGGAGGTAGACCCACCCAAACCTCAGGCATAGCATCCCTGCAGCGGGGATTTAGCCAACCCAGGGCAGGCCCCTAAGTAAAGCCCCCTGAAGAAAAGGCTTAAGGTAAAGCTACCTTGGAGCCTGGTAAAGCCTCTTTGGAGGTAGACTTTAAGTAAAGCTACCCAAGAGTCCGGCCAGGATGGTTGCTATATCAATTACAACCTATCGACCAAGACAAACACCTCCACCAAGTCCTAGGTAAAGCCATCCAGGTGTCAGACCATAGGTAATGTAACCGAGGAGTCGGGCCTGAGGTAGAGCCGGCCAGGCCCTAGGTAAAGCTACCATTGAGGCAGACCATCGGTAAAGCTACCATGGAGTCGGGGCCTAGGTAAAGCTACCATGGAGTTAGACCATAGGTAAAGCAAACACGGAGCAAGGACTCAGGTAAAAACCATCTCGAAGCCAGCCGATAGGTAAAGTAACCCCGGATTCAGGCATCAAGTGGGGGTGGTTATCAAATAATATACGAAATTACAAAAAAATGATCGGTTAGATCAAACGACCAACGACCTACATAGAGGTCAAATAGTCAACAAGTTGAATCGACCAATCACAACGCGGGGGCCCGGTAGGCCTACGTAAACGGTCAATGTAAGACGTGACATGTTAAACCAATATATATGACAGCCCACATAATGTGTTAAACAAATATGCAAGCCTACATACATACTATGCTAGGCCGACATACTATGTCGGTAAATCACCGGCCAAGGCCTATATGAACTGAGATAGTTTCACCTCATATATCAGGTAGAACCACGGGCAGGCAACCGTATAATATGGGGAGTACTATAAGGTATAGCTAAACCAATATATACGATAGCCCACATAATGTGTTAAACAAATACGCAAGCTTGCATACATACTATGCTAGGCCTACATACATGAATCCCTAAATGCGCCTACTATGTCTGTAAATCACTGGCCAAAACCATTATGACCTGAGCTATTTTCACCTCTTCTATCAGGTTGATCCTGGCAACCGTATAATATGGGAGGTACTATAGGGTACATCTACCAATGCATAACCTATCAAGCCCACGTAAAGGTTTATGACGTATCCGCGGTCGAGCGACTCAGGTATTAGACCCACCCTAACTAGAGGGGCAAAGGGTTATGATTGTTAAAATTTGTCTATGCTACAAAATAATAAACAAAGCAACAAAGCCCCGTCGTTTCAGGGAATACGCTTGACCGTGTGCTAGACATGTACAGACTTGCAGAGATAACACTTTATCTAAAAACCGCAACGGCAGCCGCTATAGCAAGCTTAAAAGTCGCACGGCTGTGTCGTTGTGAATCTAGGCTCGCGTCTATGTTTTGATTAATGTATCAATTTACTGTGTACTGTCGTCATACCAGGCCTACATATATATAATCAGAAATCAGTGTAAATAATCAAATAGCCTCAATGGATATATCCTATAGCTGTAAATGTATCTAGATATAAAGGTATATATGGAGAAACACTAATAGCTAACAATGCATAACCTATCACGCCCATGACGGTCAACAAATATTACAATATAATTTAAAAAAGTTACGCAACCTATATACATACAATGCTAACCAATATAGGCATATATACTATGTTAAACCAGCATGCAATATACTCTAAATATATAACCTATATACAGCCCTTATTAGGCAAATATCCCCGTTACCCACATAGACCTATGTTAAGCCAGGATGAATGATATCTTATATAGTGTGTTCAATAAATATGCGTGTAAACCCACATAAATACTATGCTAACCAGCATGGATGCTATCCTACATAGGCTTATATACTATGTTAGGCATGCATACGTAATTACCTATATAGTGTGTTAAATAAATATGCGTGTAAACCAAATAAATACTATGCTAAGCCAACATGCACGCTATCATACTATGTTAGGCCTACATAATGTGTTAAACATATATGTGTGTAAGCTTGCATAGATATTATGCTAAGAAGACACGGGCCTACAAAGTATAACACATTATATCCGGTGCATAGTTTAGCTAAACGGCTATCACACACTATCCTACAAGCTGCCCACAAATTACCTGATACATAGCCCGGCTAATCATTAACACATAGTAGGCCCCAACACATAATATCTGGTGCATAGCCTCGCTAAATAAGCATAAACTCCCGGCTTATCAATTATGTATGGTCTAGATATAGTCACACATGTCATTTCAAAAGTCAGCTGGAAAGAAACACTAGCCTGGCTAATCATTATCACATAGTAGGCCCCAACACATAATCTCCAATGCATAGCCAGGCTAATGTTCATCATGTAGTACCCAATGCATAGCTTGAGTATGGTTTAACAAACAGTATCCAAAGCATAGCCTGACCAAGGGATATCACATGAGTAGGCTGATTACAAACTAACACATAATAATCATTGCATAGCCAGGCTAATGATTAACACATAGTACCCGATGCATAGTCTGACTAGGGTAAACACATAGTATCCGAACCATAGATTGACTAATGGTTAACACATGGTATCCAAAGCATAGCTAGGCTAGTGAATAACTAGTGGTTAGTTTGACTATGGTTAACACATACAGTATCCGATGCGTAGCTTAGCTAATGGATAACACATAGTAACCTATGCTTAGCCTGACTAGGGCTAACACATATCCGATGAATGGCTCGACTAAGGCTAACACACAGTATCCGGATCGAATATGACGTCATCCAGGGCGAAGACGGCGGCTATGTTGATACCGTGATGGCCCGTGTAGGCTAGATCAAATAGCCAACGTTTAACCAACCAACATACGCGAAGTTCAAACGAACAACATTTACACCAAGCTCAAATAGGCTACGGCCAGATCAACGTTTCAGCTAATGGGTTATGGTTAGTGAAGGCACCGGCAAAAGCCTTAGGCCCTAGACATAGCTACCAACGCCTACCAAAATATCTATGCAGAAACCGTCAAGGCCTGTCTAGGTATGTTGTATCATTTACAGCATACTAACTAAGGTAAAGCTACCTTTCAGGTAGGCCCTAGGTAAAGCTACCTTTGAGGTAGGCCTTAGGTAAAACCACCCCGAGGTCAAGTCGTAGGTAAAGCTAGCTTAGAGAAGGGCCCGTGTTTTGCCCTAATCAGATTTTAACGCACCTTAACGACAGTTTACATTTCTGTTAGATTTAGCATGAGTTTACATGTTTTTGCGAAGTTATATTTAACCTAAATTACGCCGGGTGATTGGAATTTTTACAGAGATATGTCTAAGCTAGTGTTAAACTTGTCTAGAGGCTGAGTTTACTAGATATCTAGTAATGTGTCTCGTGCGGGTTGCGACCTGTCAAACAGATTGTAATGTGTATAATGCAGCTGTAACTAGATTTAACACTGAATGTTTATCGTTCAAATCATATTATTATCAAGACACTAGTACTTATCCTATGTTGACCTCTACCTATATAGTTTGTTTTAGGAGTTTCAATAAGTACAAACACGTTTAAACAAAATCATTTTATTGATCACATAGTAGTATTATTTACATTAGGCTACGATAGATATACTCTTATCGTAGCGGATGTCCGCACTCTGCATATGCTACACTCTTGAAGGTTCAATGCACACCCCAGACAGGCAAACACATGTCCGCACGGTAGAAGGGCAACCTGTATTTCTTCGATACAGCAAATCTTGCACAGCGTACGATCATTCTGATTGTTTACACCGTCATCGTCGTCCGAGTAGTCTTCATCGTCTGTTGTACAGATGTCTTCCCCCATCTGTGCCTGTTTAGCACATATACCCACTATGTATTTACATTTAGGAAACCACTTTGCATGTTCCTGTAACGGATCATCATTCGCTGACCAATCTTTAAGGCCTCCGGCGCATGTAAAGCACAATGTTTGATCTTCTGGGCCGGTGTAAAAGAATCCCGCTTCGCTGAGACGCTCGGGGTTGACAGTATCGTTTGACACTCCTTTCCAAGTACGAAACGATCTTAATCTACGACGATACGGCGATAGTTTGGGGAAGGCTTTCTTTTCGATTGTGAGAGTGTCTGTCCAGTAGTAGACACCTACCATGCTGTTGACTGAGGACTTGGGTCTGTGCTGTCCGTACTTATATTGTTGGTTAGGGGATGATTACGTCAGGGTTGATCAGAGACATGTTGAACTCGTTCAGATTTATGCTCAGCAATAGGCCGATTTCTCCTGCAGATGGACTAGTGTTATGGCAAGCAACAGTTAAACCTATACAGATGACCGTCCGGACGCCATCTTGACCGACATTTTGTTTGACGTCATTTGCTGCGGTTATGTTGATATCGCGGTCATAACAGTATTAATGTATAGGTTTTAAAGAAGCATTGTCGAGCTCTGTGAGTATGATCTACACCTGCAATGAAACGTTACTCTATTACCGTCGGTCATAGAGGTAATTATATACCGTTTTTCGGCTTGTGATGAGCAATTACGCGGGGAGGGGTGAAGTAGGTATATATGCCGGGAATTTCATACAGAGAGCACCAGTCTCCAACGCTTTTTGCAATTAGGTGTGTTAAGATTAACGATGACCGATAAAAGTATTCAGTCAGAGGTGAGTATGAAATAGTGTGTTCTTTCTTCTAAATACCTTCTATTTTTCGTTATTCCAATTTTTCCATTGGTTTTCCAGCCAACAAACATCGACGATGAAACGGGTATATGGGATGATAGCAGACGTAGCCCAAGGACATCGTACTATAGCCGCCATTCGATGGAGGCCGAGCCGAGTACCTCTGGTACCACATCGCAGGTAATTATATACAATTTAGACTATTATCAGAGGCTCATTTTCATATCTAATAAGGATATTTTTCTTTCAGGGGACAAACACTCCGGCCAAAGGACCCGAGTCTACCAACCATCCAACACTGGTGATTATTGTATTCCTATTGCGTTATTAACGTTATCTTTGTATTTTTCATTACTAATAAATTGTATTTCATAGGCTGGACCAATAAATCACGCTATCATCAGGGTCGGAAATCGAATTTTCTATTCAAGCGTATTAGAGGAGGAACTGAAGCACATACGAGGGGTCGAGCACGCCCGTATTGACTGTTTACTTTGTTTAGGACGCAGGATACGATATCCTCCTCAATATGCGGTAAGCTTGTATTGTACGGTGATAGTAGTAGTAAAGGGTTATACAAGATTTTATAATTTCTATTTAATCCTTTTCTAGACTGCTGTGGAGTATGCACGTGCAGCTGCAGCACGTAGCGTAACGACTGATGCACTACATATACTAAGACGGCTTGTATCGGACCTAGAGGCGGCGTTGCGTAAAGACACGTGTGAGGATAGCTTCTACGCAGTCGGCGTATGGAGGATTATGATTGGCGAGCTGGACAAGCTAGTTGAAGAGGGCAGAAGAAGAGTGGCTGTCGCTGAAGCGAAGGCAGTAATGGTCGAGCGAGACCCTCCATACACGGTCGTAAGTGTTACATTTTGTAGCGATACCTGTATTTATACTATTCGTGTACAATAATATAAATTATCCGCTTTGTACGTGTGTTGAAACAGAGAAGTTCGGGAGAGCAGATTGAAGGAGGCGGCTATCGTATAGCGGACTGCGTTGTATGCTTGGGAAAACCACCATGCACCGTCATCATACCCTGCGGTCACGTTTATTGCAACGAGTGTGCTGAAAAGGTGCAGATGTGCCCCATATGTAGGAAACACGTAGACAGACGCTACCGGCTATATCTGAATCTGGAGTAATTGTTCAAAATATTCGTTAATAAAGTCTTACCTGTATATCCAGAGTTTTATTTACACCTTAAGTACCTATTATGATAAGGCGAGCATCGATAGCCGCCTAACTATTGTTAAGGGTTGACTCCAAGCTAGCTTTACCTAAGGCTTCGGGTTGGCTTTACCTATGGTCTCGCTTTACATAAGGGCTGACTCCAAGCTAGCTTTACCTGCGACCTGGGTGTCTTTACCTACTACCTCAAAGGTGGCTTTACCTAGGGCCTACCTGAAAGGTAGCTTTACCTTAGTTAGTATGCTGTAAATGATACAACATACCTAGACAGGCCTTGACGGTTTCTGCATAGCTATTTTGGTAAGCGTTGGTAGCTATGTCTAAGGCCTAAGGCTTTTGCCGGTGCCTTCACTAACCATAACCCATTAGCTGAAACGTTGATCTGGCCGTAGCCTATTTGAGCTTGGTGTAAATGTTGTTCGTTTGAACTTCGCGTATGTTGGTTGGTTAAACGTTGGCTATTTGATCTAGCCTACACGGGCCATCACGGTATCAACATAGCCGCCGTCTTCGCCCTGGATGACGTCATATTCGATCCGGATACTGTGTGTTAGCCTTAGTCGAGCCATTCATCGGATATGTGTTAGCCCTAGTCAGGCTAAGCATAGGTTACTATGTGTTATCCATTAGCTAAGCTACGCATCGGATACTGTATGTGTTAACCATAGTCAAACTAACCACTAGTTATTCACTAGCCTAGCTATGCTTTGGATACCATGTGTTAACCATTAGTCAATCTATGGTTCGGATACTATGTGTTTACCCTAGTCAGACTATGCATCGGGTACTATGTGTTAATCATTAGCCTGGCTATGCAATGATTATTATGTGTTAGTTTGTAATCAGCCTACTCATGTGATATCCCTTGGTCAGGCTATGCTTTGGATACTGTTTGTTAAACCATACTCAAGCTATGCATTGGGTACTACATGATGAACATTAGCCTGGCTATGCATTGGAGATTATGTGTTGGGGCCTACTATGTGATAATGATTAGCCAGGCTAGTGTTTCTTTCCAGCTGACTTTTGAAATGACATGTGTGACTATATCTAGACCATACATAATTGATAAGCCGGGAGTTTATGCTTATTTAGCGAGGCTATGCACCAGATATTATGTGTTGGGGCCTACTATGTGTTAATGATTAGCCGGGCTATGTATCAGGTAATTTGTGGGCAGCTTGTAGGATAGTGTGTGATAGCCGTTTAGCTAAACTATGCACCGGATATAATGTGTTATACTTTGTAGGCCCGTGTCTTCTTAGCATAATATCTATGCAAGCTTACACACATATATGTTTAACACATTATGTAGGCCTAACATAGTATGATAGCGTGCATGTTGGCTTAGCATAGTATTTATTTGGTTTACACGCATATTTATTTAACACACTATATAGGTAATTACGTATGCATGCCTAACATAGTATATAAGCCTATGTAGGATAGCATCCATGCTGGTTAGCATAGTATTTATGTGGGTTTACACGCATATTTATTGAACACACTATATAAGATATCATTCATCCTGGCTTAACATAGGTCTATGTGGGTAACGGGGATATTTGCCTAATAAGGGCTGTATATAGGTTATATATTTAGAGTATATTGCATGCTGGTTTAACATAGTATATATGCCTATATTGGTTAGCATTGTATGTATATAGGTTGCGTAACTTTTTTAAATTATATTGTAATATTTGTTGACCGTCATGGGCGTGATAGGTTATGCATTGTTAGCTATTAGTGTTTCTCCATATATACCTTTATATCTAGATACATTTACAGCTATAGGATATATCCATTGAGGCTATTTGATTATTTACACTGATTTCTGATTATATATATGTAGGCCTGGTATGACGACAGTACACAGTAAATTGATACATTAATCAAAACATAGACGCGAGCCTAGATTCACAACGACACAGCCGTGCGACTTTTAAGCTTGCTATAGCGGCTGCCGTTGCGGTTTTTAGATAAAGTGTTATCTCTGCAAGTCTGTACATGTCTAGCACACGGTCAAGCGTATTCCCTGAAACGACGGGGCTTTGTTGCTTTGTTTATTATTTTGTAGCATAGACAAATTTTAACAATCATAACCCTTTGCCCCTCTAGTTAGGGTGGGTCTAATACCTGAGTCGCTCGACCGCGGATACGTCATAAACCTTTACGTGGGCTTGATAGGTTATGCATTGGTAGATGTACCCTATAGTACCTCCCATATTATACGGTTGCCAGGATCAACCTGATAGAAGAGGTGAAAATAGCTCAGGTCATAATGGTTTTGGCCAGTGATTTACAGACATAGTAGGCGCATTTAGGGATTCATGTATGTAGGCCTAGCATAGTATGTATGCAAGCTTGCGTATTTGTTTAACACATTATGTGGGCTATCGTATATATTGGTTTAGCTATACCTTATAGTACTCCCCATATTATACGGTTGCCTGCCCGTGGTTCTACCTGATATATGAGGTGAAACTATCTCAGTTCATATAGGCCTTGGCCGGTGATTTACCGACATAGTATGTCGGCCTAGCATAGTATGTATGTAGGCTTGCATATTTGTTTAACACATTATGTGGGCTGTCATATATATTGGTTTAACATGTCACGTCTTACATTGACCGTTTACGTAGGCCTACCGGGCCCCCGCGTTGTGATTGGTCGATTCAACTTGTTGACTATTTGACCTCTATGTAGGTCGTTGGTCGTTTGATCTAACCGATCATTTTTTTGTAATTTCGTATATTATTTGATAACCACCCCCACTTGATGCCTGAATCCGGGGTTACTTTACCTATCGGCTGGCTTCGAGATGGTTTTTACCTGAGTCCTTGCTCCGTGTTTGCTTTACCTATGGTCTAACTCCATGGTAGCTTTACCTAGGCCCCGACTCCATGGTAGCTTTACCGATGGTCTGCCTCAATGGTAGCTTTACCTAGGGCCTGGCCGGCTCTACCTCAGGCCCGACTCCTCGGTTACATTACCTATGGTCTGACACCTGGATGGCTTTACCTAGGACTTGGTGGAGGTGTTTGTCTTGGTCGATAGGTTGTAATTGATATAGCAACCATCCTGGCCGGACTCTTGGGTAGCTTTACTTAAAGTCTACCTCCAAAGAGGCTTTACCAGGCTCCAAGGTAGCTTTACCTTAAGCCTTTTCTTCAGGGGGCTTTACTTAGGGGCCTGCCCTGGGTTGGCTAAATCCCCGCTGCAGGGATGCTATGCCTGAGGTTTGGGTGGGTCTACCTCCAAGATAGTGTGTTAACTCTGAGGGTTTGCCCCTTGCCCTGCATCAGCCAATTTATTTAGGGTATGCCTACTACTTGCCTAGACTCGCTCAAGCGCTGATACGTCATCAGATAACCGTTAAATCTTTCCAAAAGTTACCCCCACCACCGGAGCTATTCCTGGGTTACTTTACCTAGGGGTCGGCCTCGTGATGGCTTTACCCGAGGGCTAGCTCCGTGTTAGCTTTACCTAAGGCCTAGCTGCCTGGTGGCTAGGCTCGGATTGGCTTTAACCGAGAGCGTGCTCCGTGTTAGCTCTACCTTGGCGGCTTTAACTAATGCCCAGGTGGATTTTACCTGGGACCTCGATTATTTTTGGCTATCTGAAAACAGGTGAACCCGCCCCCACAACGGTCCATAATACACTTTAACCATACCATATACGGTCATTTGATCATACCGATCGATTTTCGGCAATTTCATATTTTTTGTAAAAACTACCCCTAGGTGAAACAGCCCCCGCAACGGTCCAAAAGGGCCTCTGCACGTATCCCGTACTGTCTGTTGATCATACCGATCGATTTTTGGCAATTTCGTATCTTTTGTAAAACCTACCCCTAGGTGAAACTACCCCTCAGCAGCCCGTATTAGACCCTAAACTCACCCTATCGGTCATGACACGATTTTCCAAAATTTTTTCGAAAACTACCCCCCACCCCTAATCCACCCCCGGAGCTACCCCCGGAGAGGGTCCTGAACGTAGCCGAGGTCACCCCCAACACGTAGGTTAGGTTAGGTTAGATCCATTTTGGCTAGCTTAGGTTAGTTGGCTGGAATTTATTTTTTTCGAAAAACTACCCCCTACCCCTCTGGACGTGGTCAAAACCACCCCCAAAGCTAGGGTCAGGGTCACGACGTCCGCCCGCATCATCCGAAACTACCCCTATAGTCCTAGGTTACGTAGCGGCCGATTTTTTTTTTTTTTTTTTCGAAAAACTACCCCCTACCCCCCTGAACGTGGTTGAAACCACCCCTTGGTCTGGGGTCACGGCCGGGATGACCTTGAGCATCATCCAAAACTACCCCTATAGTCCTAGGTTACGTAGCGGCCGAGTTTAGGGGTGGCTGTGCTAAACTGTCACAACTTCTACTGACAATGGAAAGGCAGGTGGACCTCTATTTGAAGGAAGGACCTGTGAAGCAGTATCTGCTTCATCTGGATCTACACACCCACCGAATTGGTACGTCAGTAGAGACTGCGCTGTTGTCGGTTGTGAACTTTATTGGGATATGTATTGGGCCTTTCTTGATGTGTAAGAGGCTTTTAATATTACCTCTAGAATGGCCATCAAGAGAGCAGCTATGGTTCACGGGATTTCTGATGGAATTATACATTTTATTATGAGTTCCTTGGAAAACCCTATAAGTACTGCATCATGGATGAGGTGTACGATAAATGGAATGATCTCGGAGAGCACCCCGTAGGGTGGAGTGTTACCCTCTGTACTGTGGAGCCTTGTCGTGGACGAACTACTAAGGACGCTCAGTGGAATGGGTGTCAAGGTGGTAGGATATTCGGACGACATAGCTATCCTTGTTAAGGGGCATTTGAAGAGGTCCTCAAAGACCTGCTTCAAGAGGCACTCAAGGTAACAGAAGCATCGTTGCAGAGAAAAAGCACTATGCAATCAAGGAGAGAAATCTGTGGCACTCATCTTCACTAGGCGATATAAGACTAAATCGCTGGAGATGATTGAAATTTGTTATACTAAAATAAGCTACGTTGAGAGCGCTAAATATCTGGGAGTTATTCGGGGTAGGAAGCTACTCTGGCGGGAGTAAAAAACGGTCAAAAAACCGTTTCAATATACTACCTCGAGAAAGCCACCTTACTTCGGTATGAAGTTGAGCATCCTCACAGCCCGAAAACTATCTTGACTGCAAAGGTCGAGTTAAATGTAGTTATTAATTTGAGCTATTTCATTGAGAGTTTTCTATAGCATTGCAGACAATCTGATGCCTACTAAATCTTCTCGATGGATGCAACTGTCAGATATAGGCGCAGTGAATGTGTTAAATAAAAATAAATTCATTTCAGTGACAACTTACAGACCCCTAATATATTGCCCGCGGACCCCTAGCGGTCCGTAAACCACTTGGTAACCCTGTAGTACAGGTGTAGCGTGTCATCACTTTTTTGATGGCGATGTTACACTCCTTAGCTGCCAACGAACGAAGCCATGTATTTAGTTTCTTCATATTTTTCAAAATAATTTTGCCGCACTAACATTCCTTTTTTGGTAATAAAACGATATAGATCCCAAGCAAGGGCTGAAAGATTAAAATATCTAGGCTATCTACAAATATATAGAGGGCGCCGTAAGCGTGAGTTCCAGGCTAGCTGGCCTGAGCAACCGGGCGGGTCCACAGGTGGCGGATAGTTAAACGGCTTACAGATATGTAGGTTACATGTGAATAAGGATTCCGGAAGGTTTCTGAATAAGCAGGCCTGGATCAAGGCAATGGTTGAAAGGTGAGGAATTATCCCTCCTCGTCAGTCAACCTGTTGGGTGTGGTAGAAATAACTGCTCTGACTGGGGAGACTGAGGTAGTTGGGAATTAAGTCTTCACAATGCGACTCTCACCTCCCAGGTGAACCAAGGGCAATGCGGCAGTGAAGTATGGGCGGGAAACTACCCTAACGACACAGTTGTAACAAAAGAGAGTAAAGCAGGCTGTTCGCTCCAAGAGCAACAGTTAATAATGTCCTGAACTTGGGGTAGGCTTCAAGGTCAGTGACTGAATACCAAATCCAAGGTGGAAGGCATCGTGCCGAAGGATGAATGCCTGAAGGGTAGAAAATGCAGTTGTACACGATCCCCTTTAGGAACCAGACAAAACCTCTTTGTATGTTGTCTTGCCAGGGCAGTGGGGGCTCTGCTCTGGTCGACCTTTATTTTTCCCATACTCATGTGACGTTAATGGATCAAACAAGTAAAAAATTGCTTTTGAGACCGCACAGACAGCGGGAGCCAATGAGACGGCAAACCGTGAGTCTGTAGCAGATTTGTCAACGGCAACCATCACTGGGGGTGCGTGGGCGACTTTCAAGCTGCCGACTGCAGAAACCGGTGAAATGGCTGTACAGTTGAACACGCTGTCTTTACGGAGAAAGCGTATGAGTGGAGCGGCCAAAAGGCGGCTCCGAAGAGAACAGGCGAGAGCAGCGGGAGGGCCAATAATCCTGACAAAACGAAGGGAAGGCCAAAACCGAGCCGAGCTTGTCAAAGTCCAGGGCATGGATGTTGTGAGGAGGGAGGTTCAACAGGAAAGCAATCAACCAAGAGCACCAAACCCCAGCACGCCCAAAAGGCCTAGGAGTTCGACGTCCCTCTCTAGCGGAGGGAGGAAAGAAGAAAGTGAAGCTGGGTCATGGGGGGGGGATGCTGCAGTGTCTTCGAGAACATACGGCGATACCCTTCGGCAAAAGCTAGCCATTGACCCAGTTAGTTACCCAGAGAGACAATTCTCGGAAGAGATGGCGTTGGAGCTGGAGGAGCTGTTCTTCTCAGAACTGCTGTCCGCTGAGACGGAGAGTGGGGATAGGGGGTTCAGGACAACATACCTAGAGAGGGGGGCTCTAAATGTCGTATGCTCCTCATGGGAGAGCCTGGAGTGGGTCCTTCGGGTCCTGCCAAGTTTCACCCTGAGTGAGGGGGTAAAGTTGAGGGCAGGGCTACCCAAGGAGATCTTTTGCATTGCAAAAGTTTCAATGTGGTTGCCCAAACCCTACTATGACAAAGAGCCGGAAGAGATCCTGAAGGTTGTCAAAACCCAGAACCCTGGGATAGTTCAGGATACTTGGAAGGTGATTGTTAGGAAAAGGGAGGATGCAGGTCTTACCCATATCCTGTATATAGGAGAGTGCTCCCTCAGGGTACTGCGGAACAACAACCTGAGGGTGAATGTGAGGCTGAGACAGGCCACGTTCAAGGTGCTCTCTAGTCCTGGGGCTGCTTTGCGGACCCAGGCAACTGCTAAGTAAGCAGAACGATGATCAAGTTCCTCCAAGTGAAACTACAGCATAGCAGGGAGGCTAGTGCTGTCGTGTGTAAAATGCTGGACAGGGGAGAGGTGGACTTGATTCTCATCTAGGAGCCATGGATTTCTGGAGGACGAATATGCGGGCTGGCGACATTTGGAGGTAAGTTGTTGTATGATAAGAACTCCGGTGTTCCCAGGACGTGTATCCTGGTTAGGAGGGGGTTAAGTGCTTTTGTACTAACGGACTTCTGCTGCAAGGACTTGATAGAAGTGATGGTGGAACAGGCTGCAGTGATGGTGGGAGGATGAAGAGGCTGAACCTGGCCACGTTATATCTTCCCTTTGACTACGCGGGGGCTCTACCAACACAAGAGCTGAGGAGGCTGGTCGAGCACTGCGGGGCTGTGGATGAGGAGCTGCTGGTGGGTATGGATGCTAACTCCCATCACACTTCGTGGGGAAGTACAGGTACCAACACTAGATGTGAGGAACTTTTAGCTTATCTTAGCTCTAAGAATTTACTAGTCTTAAATCTGGGGGAAGAGCCGACGTTTGTCACTAGGGCCAGACAGGAGGTCCTGGACTATACTGTGGCATCGAACCAGATGGCTAGGTATGTACTAAATTGGCATGTGTCAGATGAACCATCTTCTTCTGACCACAGACATATTAGGTATGATATCTCCCTCAATCCAGCCATGCTTCGACAACCAGGGATCCAAGAAGAACAGACTGGGACTCCTACAGGAGGGACCTGGGTGTTCGGATTGAGGAGGCTGGATTGGAGTGTGGTGGGAGGAGAGAGCTAGAATACTCTGCCACAATGGTTGGCGAGGCAATAATAGAATCCTTTACTGATAACTGCACTCTCAGTGAGGGGAGAAAAGTAGGGTATCCGTCATGGTGGAATAAGAAGCAAGCCAAACAACAGAAGACCACCAGGAGACACTTTAATAGAGCAAAAATGAACGGGGAGTCTGACCAGTATAGGAAAACACTAACCGAATACAACAGGGCATTTAGAGAAGCACGCAGGAAGTGCTTACAAGACGTGGTAAGAAGGAGGACTGGGAAGCGGTAAGGAGGATAGTAACTCCACAAAGGGTAAGATGGGCTATTGGCACATTTAAACCCTACAAATCTCCAGGTCCAAATGGGATCTATCCTGTGCTGTTGCAGCAGGGAATGGATATGCTGGTGCTGGTACTTACTAAATTATACAGGCTAAGCATTGCTCTAGGGCATGTGCCGGCAGCCTGGAAATCTAGTAAGGTGGTCTTTATACCTAAGCCCACCGGTAACCAATCGGAAGGGAAAGGATACAGACCTATTACACTTATGTCCTTTGATCTTAAGGGACTTGAAAAACTGGTTGATAGGCATATTGGGGGGGGGGTACTTTGGCAATAAAACCACTGCATTGGAAACAGTATGCTTATCAACCGGGGAAATCCTGCGAGGGAGCTCTCCATCAAGTGGTTGGTAGGATTGAGCAAATGATCGCTAAGAAAGGTTGTGCCATTGGTGCCTTCCTCGACATTGAAGGGGCTTTCAATAACCCCTCAGTGGAGACGATGGTAAATGGTGCAAGACGTCATGGAGTGGATGCGACTACTTGTGGCCGGATAAGTTCCATGTTAACAAACAGAAATATTTCTGTAGAGGTGGCAGGGGAGGTCAGAAGGGCGGAGACAAGTCTGGGCTGTGCACAAGGGGGGCGGGGCGGTTCTCTCTCCTCTGTTGTGGTGCCTAGTGGTTGACAACCTTATTGAACTCCTGAATGAACAGGGGCTACTTCTGTCTGGGATATGCGGACGACATAGTTGTTCTGATCCTGGGCAGATTCCCTGATACAGTCCTTGAGGTATTCAGAAATCCTCTACGACTGATCGAAGAGTGGTGTAATAAGGAGAACCTTAGGGTGAATCCGAAAAAGACTGCTCTTATTAACTTCACCAGACAGCGAAAAGATCTAAGGACCAGGATGCCTCGCTTGTTTTGTGAATAACTTGAGTTTGTGGGGGAGGTGAAGTACCTGGGAGTTACACTGGACAGGAAACTCACCTGGAACCCATATCTTGAGAGAACAGTTAACAGGGCCAAAAGGGCACTGATGACAGTGAGAAGAATGGTGGGTAAGAAATTGGGACTGAAATGGACTTCGGCACTGGAGCGGGGGTGTATTATGAAAACCCAAGGGTAAAACTAGTTTTTTTCCTTGGGAAGGCATACCTCTGTCTTTCAGGCCGAAATATATGCTATAAATGCCTGTCTGGGAGAGATAGCGAGAAGGGGAACACACGGGACTCGAAGTGCTATTTTCTCCGACAGTCAGGCAGCAATTAAGGCACTAAACGGACATGTGGTCACCTCGGTCATAGTCAGGGAGTGCCTAAATAACCTACAAGCCCTGGCAAGGTACAATCAAATCAAGATAGGTTGGATGCCAGGGCATAGGGGAACATTTGGAAATGAAGCCGCAGATGGCCAGATAGGGGTCTTCGACTCCCCTGATTGGACCGGAGCCGGCGGTAGGTATTTCCAAATCCATGGTCAAGATTGCAGTGCGAAGGTGGATGGCTGAAAGACACTGTGAGCACTGGATCAGGGCTGAAGGGATGAGACACAGTAAGCTAACCCTTAGGAAACCTAAGTGCTGTCGTGTGTAAGAACTCCGGTGTTCCTAGGACGTGTATCCTGATTAGGAGGGGGTTGAGTGCTTTTGTACTAACGGACGTCTGTACGTGGATGGCTGAAAGACACTGTGAGCACTGGATCAGGGCTGAAGGGATGAGACACAGTAAGCTAACCCTTAGAAAACCTTCCTTGGGGCTGCAGAAGAGTCTCATCTATCTGTCTAGGCAGGAATTGATGATAGCTACAGGTCTACTCACGGGACACTGTGGACTAAGAAAACATCTGCATAAAATGGGTATCTACAAAGATGAACCAGTGTGCAGATTATGCGGGCAAGAACTGGAGACTGCCACACACATCATTTATAGATGTAAAGCACTTGCCGTGAGGCGCTTCAACCTCTTTGGTGATAGTACGGCTCTGGTGGATGCTGAAGGTAAAATACTAGTCAGGAAACTCCTAAACCTGGTAAGAGGGAAGGGGCTATTTGACTAGATCAGGGACGTAAGTACAATATACCTTAAGGTAGCAGTGCTTCGGGCAGTTTAAACCCGCTCCCAAGTTAAAAAAAAGGGTGAGTTTGAGGAAGTAAAGCATCTATTGCAATAGAAAATAATATCCATTCAAAATTTGAAGAAATTATAAAAATAAATAAATGTTTACTAACATATAAATGCAAAGTGTATATAAATATTAAAATCATTCATGCTAGATAAACCCATACAACAATGAAGAATAAATTTAATTTACACTACCATAGTTACGTTAAAACATTTTTCATTATATTTTCTTGAAATAAGAACAAAAAATATGAAACTGAAAAATATTTGGAAACTTTGTAGGTATTTAGTAAATTAATTAACGAAATTCCTACTTATAACATAATACATTCCGATCTTACCGCCTGTGTGTATCAATAAGTACGAACACCCGTGGTAGAAGTGAGGTTACGTTATTTGTGATTGCCGACACTTGCAATTGCTTAGGGCAGCTTAACTACAGGGTTTGTAGGCCTATATTTCGGATAAATAGAATTCTTTGAATGTTTCCACCTTATTACCGGAAATATGCATAGTGTTGTATTTAATAAAACTAAATAACGTAGTTTGGTATTTTGTTCCCGTTTTTAAAATAAGGTTAACGGTTTACTCTAGTTTTAGTTTAGTAATTGTAGGCATGTAAATTATTTATTATCTATTAGCAAAAAGCCTTTGTATCAATTCACTTGGGCCATTAACCTTGTCTCCCTTCCCATGTAGAACCGTGTTTCACGCCCTCACATATGTCTCTTACCACCGAACAATTCCTTCACCACTTACTTCATATGTCTAGGTGGCACATTTATATCAACGATAAATCTACTCCTTTTTTAACTACTCTTTTCCCTTTCATTGAGACCAGGCAAAGCAAGTGTAGCCTAAAAATATGTGAAAGTGGAATATGTGAAAATATTCCAACACTTAGTTTAGATTTAAATCCTAAGATAAAAGGTTTCACAGATAATACTCATGAGACATAGATCCTAATTAGATTGCTTCATTGTATTTAGTGTAAACATGTCCCTTGGAACTTCAATCTAGGTATAGGCTTTTGATCGTGCACATAAAGTCATGACAATTTTGCCTATGAACAAAACATTTTTTCCTAAAATATTAAAATATATTTTATATTTCCCTTTAAATATAGCTTAAGAAAAAAACTGTGATGAATTTAGAACACCTTTCTACCAATACAAATTTTATCAAGAAAAGTCTTTGCCTCACAAAACAAAACATATTTTCTTAACATGAACTAGTCTTTCTTTGCGTTCCTTTCCTGTTTCTTCCTTCACTCTTTCCCTCTATTTTCCAACTCGTTTACTCTTTCTTTTTCACTCCTCTCACTTCCCAATTCCTAGATTACTCTCCTCTTTATACTCTGTCTACCCATCTCTCTCATGTCTTCCAATGCTTCAGTCTCTCTGTCTGTCTGTCTGTCTCTGTCTCTCTCTCTCTCTCTCTCTCTTTCTCTCTCTCTCTCTCTCTCTCTCTTATTTTCACTCAATAAAAATACTCGTGTGTGTGTTTGTGTGTGTGTGTGTGTGTGTGAGTGTTAGTTTATGGTTCCTGCGTGTGTGGAACGGTGTGTGTGTGTGTGTCTGTGTGTGTGTACGTGTACGCGTGCTTCTGTAAGGGTAATTATTCAAGGTAGTTATTTCAAGCTACAAGATGAAATCTGATAAGACATTTACTTTTTTGTAGTTGAAAAATTAGCTAATAGTAAACGTATAACAATTAAAAATAAACTATTCCATAGCTGCGAAGACACATTTTGTTTATGCCTTACTGGATTAAAAGCGAAAACACAAGGTCGAAAATAATTTAAACGCTTTGTAACTACTCGTTAAAATATATCAACTAAGACATTAATACACACATGTCTTTTCTCCAAACATTAGAATTTAATAAACAAAAATAGCATTCCTGAACAATAATAAGACTAGCTTTGTAAGCGGGTGTATTCTCCAGCTAGTGATAGACTTCATAGAAAACTTAGCGTGTGATGCTGATAATTATCCTAAAAATATTACTTGCCAAATGATTATTTATTTTGGAGCAGCATCAATAATTAACGCACTTCTTGCTAGAAGCATCCGCTTTTTCATCACAGTATCAAGAAACAAAATTGTTTTATTCAAGTAATCTATATCTTCTACAAATATTTTACTCATTTATGAAAACCACATTTTTAATTAAACATCCCTTAAACCTTATGGCTCCACCAATGTGAAAGACATACGGTTTCATAAAACAGTTGATTTTATGTTATAGTATGCTGTAGAACAACTGTTTTAACACATATATTACGTTTTTTTTATTTATATTATTTTATTGTTGTTGTTGTTGTTGCTGGGTGTGTATATGTATGTGTGTATGTGTGTGAGTGTGTGTGTGTGTGTGTATATGTATGTGTGTGTGTGTGTGTGTGTGTGTGTGTGTGTGTGTGTGTGTATGTATGTGTGTGTGTGTGTGTGTGTGTGTGTGTGTGTGTGTGTGTGTGTGTGTGTGTGTGTGTGTGTGTGTGTGTGTGTGTGTGTGTTTTAAGAATGGCACAACTAATAATGTATAACTTGTAAAATTCTAGTTTTAATAAAAGAATTTCCTATCTTGTTCCAGTCACGTGCTGCTTTGGTACAAAGAAGAGAAAGGAGAGAGGAGGTAATTACTATTAGGTTATTTTAATTTCACCTTGAAATAAAGTAATTTAGTAGTTAAACTAAAATCTACTAATTTAATTCAATAGTTTTACAGCTTGTTCAACATTCGTATATTTATTCGGTTTTCAATATTCGCTGGATTTACGGCAAATATTGGGATCCCTATCTCATGCATATCCTTTTGATATTATTCAAATATTGTAGCATCAAATTTACATTTCAAGGAGACAATACATGAAATTTAATGAAACTATAAATCCAAAATATTAAAGTTACACACCTGTATTAATAACATTTTAATTAAGACATCAGATTTAAACCATTAGCACACTCATGCCTTAAATAAGAAGCCTTTCGCAAGGTTTAAACTCGTGCCTTTGGTAGCATTGCTAACATTACAGCAAAGCGACACTGTGATCGTTTGTTGTATTCAGTAATGTAGAACCTTTCATTATGACAAATGTTAGGAACTGGTTATTTAAATGAGTAAAAGTGAACTTTCAAAACGTTCCCTTCAAGTTCCTTATGTTTTTAGTAATTTTAATTTATATTATTTTAATATTCTACGTTCTACGAACATGACTTTTCAACGCAATGAAAAAAAATATTACCTATGGTATAGTGAAAAATTATTTCTTTAAAGTTCATCAACATAGTAGGCTTACATTATATATGATATCATGATATCCATGTGAGCAAGATTCAGCTACACCTTACAGTGTAATATCGTACTTATATTGTAGTTATATGACACAGGATTTATTAAAACTTCTAACTTTACAGAAGTGTTCGATGAAGATATGCTCAGCTATTTGTCAAGCGCATACCCGAGGATAAAGTTCGTTCCTATCCTCGAGGTGATTCTCGAGGAAGAAGAAGGAGAAGAAGAAGCGGAAATAGTTTGTCAAAAAGCTGCAATATATTCTAGAAGTGATTCCGCACTATTTCCGGTAAAGTTTGAAGTCCCTGCTTTCTACAGGACTCAGTCGTTTTGTAAGTGACATTTATTTGTACCTTTCGTTTTGTTTAAAATGGAAATTCTATTCTTAGTTACTTGAACTAGAGCTTATACTTGTTCACGCAAAAATGCCGGTGTTGAAGTCAACAACAATTTCTAAATCATATCCTATCTCTTTCTCTCTCTCTCTCTCTCTCTCTCTCTCTCTCTCTTTATATATATATATATATATATATATATATATATATATATATATATATATAACAAAAATCTATAATTAAGGAAAAATAATTGAACTGTATGTGATCGTAGCAAACAGACGCTATCTATCAAAGGAGAGTCAGTTGTATATCGTTTGGCATAAAGGGTTACTTCACGCACCTGGTATACCATAAAAAATAACATTCTTCGAAAGAGTACATAGTAGGGATAGTGGACCCGATCATTTGTGAGGAGAGTTAAGTTTGACATCGAAGGACCTTGCAGATTTATGGAGAAATTATCTCTAAGAATGCATAAACTAGACACCTGCAGCTAGAGTAATTTCCAAAAGTTCCCACCCAAAGCAAACAGAAAGCAACGAAGGAGACGTTCTGATAGGACCGAAGATAAACTAGCAACATAAGGTAGAAAATCAAATTTCAGGAGAGTTGGACACGTGTATGGAAACTACCCAAAGTAAACACGAGTTAGTCAAATTCCATAACTGGGGGGGGGGGTTGGCGACAGGTTAATTTTGGTATCAAGTTTTAAAGTAAAATAGAAAAAAGTAAACTAGCAAAGTAAAAGTAGTAAGTGATATTAGTAAGAGAAATATTACGGAAATAAAGTTTATGTACAGTAAAGAAGCATTTGCAGTGAATAGGAGAGTGAACTTTAGTAAGAGATATATTAGTAAGTGACTGCATGATCAGGTGAAGTGAACAAAGAAACAACGCTAGAGATAAGCGTCAACAACTGTCAGAATTAATTTATCTTAAATTCTTAGCCAACACTTTAAAGTAAAAAAAATCAAGAATTTTATCAACTTTTCATTAATTTCTTTAAGAAAATATAGGTAATTCAAATATGCACTTTATCAAACCAAGAGCAGTAACCTATACACGCCTTAAGATAATTAAGGGTTAATTTAAAAAAATTTTATTAGTAGAAAGAATAAACATAAGCGTTTTCATGCATATCGACAAATTATAGCTTGATAAGTTTTATTAGGTATAACTACCTGTAAATGTTACAACTTGTAACTCAAAATTAAAATAAATCTGTCATATTAAAAAACAATTAGCCGTGTATTAATTTGATTCCCTTAGAGTCAAATATCCTGTAGTACATCTTAAGTAAACTTCAATACTCTTGTAAGCATTTCTATACAACTTCCAATAGGTGTAATGCACGCCATTTTCTTTTTACCTACCAAACTAAATATCCCTTTATCTATTTAGTTATCATCTATGTTTCTAAATACCTATATAAACCTAACTCTTTACATTGATACTACAATAAATGTTCACAAATTATGTCTTTTTTCAGAAGCGACATTTCGGCTTCGGGGTTTGGAACGACATCTGGTGGAGGTGAGCAAACATTTTACTACCACTGTTATATATTAAAGCTTTAAACCAAATAACTTTAGGAACCCAGCAAGCTCTCTCAGCTCATGGGACCACACTCTACATCTTTCCGTATACGTTTACAGACTAGCCTTATGTCTTATTGCCTTTAGTAGCCCCTAGTTGTTTAGCATATATTCGTGCGCAATTACAACACACCTTTTACATTAGTTCTTTACGTAAATTGCGTAATATATACGATTTTTATAGGTTACACACACACACACACACACACACATATATATATATATATATATATATATATATATATATATATATATATATATATATATATATATATATATATATATGGGGGGGGTTGTGTGGGTGTGTGTATGTGTTTGTGTGTGTGTGTGTATGTATAGATATTTCATTACTCTTTACAACATTCTCCTGTCACGGTCACCATATGCTCTTTGAACTTAGTAATAAACACTTAATCGTTAACAATTACTTCTTGTTAAAACCAAAACCGGTGCTATAATTTCCTCTTGGGATCAAAAAGATTTTGTGTGTGTAAGGTTTTATATTATGATAATAGTGTTACATTTTATAATGTTGGCGAGAAGAGAGTTGCAAAGTGTATCCAAATGAAGGTCCTATTTCTTAGAACATTTTAGGACGACAGTTACTTGTTACCGCCTGATCACAATGACTTTACATTTGTTTTATAAGTACTGCTGTGTTGTGCTGTTTTACTTTGATTTTAAATAGTCTAGACGAACATTTAAAAAGCATTATATAAATATTTATTAAAAAGCTGTTGATCCGCAATTAAATTTATTTTTAATATTTATTTTCTATTCACAGATCGCTGAAATGAATGTCTACCCGCATACATGTTCTGTGTTTCAACCAATCTTCGAAATTTTCCCTTTCGACACAACCTTTTCTAAATCTCTTGAAGAACAGGGTCATTTTAGGTGAGCAATGAACAAAATTACTTATAAAAATAAAGCAAATCATTAATTTGTATGTTTGCCAATTACAAATTACTTTTTATTTAAAATTCTAAATTAATTTGTAAATTATTTTTTTACAAATATTTCAACATCTTTAATTTTTAACATTTTAAGTAAAATGTTAGTTATAAGCAGTGATGGATTACGAAAGTTAATTATATGCGTTGTATTTCGTGAATGAATGGGGGCGATGTTTAAATTTATACGGTGTAATGTTCGCAGCATCAAATTTTCGCACTACCCGTTTTTTATTTAAGTCCGATGTTTTCAACCACGAAGCATTGCCCAGTACTGTCAAATTATCAGGATTTCCTCAAGAATGTGTTTATTGTTGCAGCTTAGAGAACGTGTTAGTTTTCACTGAGGGTACAGACACAGGCAAAACTAATTTCAGTAATTTCAATCGTTTATTAAATGTTTTCAGTAAATTATTTAGAGCAATAAAATCTAATAAAATCGGCAGCATTCGACTTGAGCCTTGATCCGAATAAGGAGAGAGGTTTTCTTGATTAAGCATTTCACTTTATCAAAACATTTATACATTGAAAAATTTTCGGTTAGGATTTGTTGCCTACAGGTGTCCTACGGGAGTGAAACTAGCTTTACCTCGCACGTTATTACGTCACAAACGTCTTTCTGATAAACCTGGAATTTGTAGTCACAAGAATTGTCAATGTTTAGTTTGCCTTGCATTCATATTACTCTACTGGACAACAAACCAAAATTCTCAAAGTATATAAAATTCATTTTGTGAAAATGGTTAAAAACGGAAGTTTTTAATATATAACATTGACTAGGGGCTTTTAGGGGCAAACACCCCTATTCGTACTGCTATAATTTTTAAACTTTTGTACAATTTTGTTTTTAATACAAATTAAATTTAACATAATTCAAGTTTTTTCGAACCAAAATTTCCTTATAAACCATATTTTTTGTGAATGCGTTTTGTTAAAATATTTGTTTGTTTATAAATCATACTCAGTTGTTTTTCATTGCAATGTTTGACTTAGGGAGATTTTATATAATTTTAATTTTCTAAAATTCTTATAAATGTTGTAAATTAAGAAAAACCTATGTTTTCGTCGCTCCTTTCTGTCGATACCTTTAATTTGAGCCACCTTCCAGCTCTTTACTACTTTCCAAGCTCCCACAAACTCTCCCTCAAAATTCGGATTACAAAATTATATATTAAGATGTTTACACTCGTGCATCATTGTTCGACGATCATTTCTACACCTTGTAGCTTGCGGCGCGGAGTTAAAATACAAAAATATGTAACTTATTTTGTATTTGATACTATCGTCTACAATTGTTTGAGACACTTTTTACTATAAAGGTTTTAAGGCGAATTTCGACTCCACTTAGCTTTCTTATTCGAATATATTGGTTTGAAAACTATAGAAAATGTATTTTAATAACGTCGTTTCTGAGGCACAACTCAAAAACCTCTAACAACCATACGGATTTAGAGGAACTTCTATAGATAAGGGGTAAAATTGGAAATAAAATATATATATATATATATATATATATATATATATTTATTTATTTATTTATTTGATAAATTAAAAATATATGAATATATTTGAATAGTATATGCAATAAAAGTATTCTTGTTTTTGAAATATTTTTTATTTATTAAATATATTACAAGAAAACATATCACCATATTTAATATATATATATATATATATATATATATATATATATAAATATAGCAATATGTATTCTTCTGTATTAATAAGAACCAAGTCAAAATACAAATACAAACTTATAATTGAATTTACAATTTAATTCATAATTGAATTGTAAATTCAATAATAATTCTTGTATTTGTATTTTGACTTAGTTCTTTATATATATATATATACTTGTAGCAACATATTTATACTTATATATATATATATATATATATATATATATATAAAGTTGA
Source organism: Prosapia bicincta (assembly GCA_036971475.1). Classification (NCBI taxonomy): domain Eukaryota; kingdom Metazoa; phylum Arthropoda; class Insecta; order Hemiptera; family Cercopidae; genus Prosapia; species Prosapia bicincta. The sequence continues at coordinate 26,030,431 of JBAIZL010000003.1, forward strand.
CAACATTGTTTGTTAGATCTAGCTAAGACTTGTATGCTCGTTGTTCTTGATTAGTATAACATTTCAAGTTTCAATTCATAGGATAAATTTTAACTAATAAGAGAACCATCTGCTAGTGAGACGGATGAGCTTGCATTTTTTTTCACAAGCATGCCTGTTTCAAGTTGTATTTTATTAAAGGTACAACGCAAGTAATTAGTAAAAAGTTTGTTCCTTTATTTTGTTTTTATTTCAACAAGCGCTGAAAATGTTTTTGCACAAGTAGGTGCTTGAAAAAGGCAAGAATAATCGAAGAGCTGCCTGTGATACACTTTTAAGTGTTTCATCCAAAATGAAGGTTTGTTCATTGTAGCGCTGTTGACACAATGAACAGCGAACATTTGTTTCGTTACACTTTCGTAAAACTATTCTTTTTAAGTTGTCATGTTGATTTAATTTCAAATTTACAAAATTGGTACAGCCTTTACGGTGCTTATATTTCTTTTATAAATGAATACATTTCATTTAAATTTTCTGAATATCATGTTCAATAACATTGCCTAAGTAAATAAATCTGCGGTTTAAATTTAGTTTTATATTTTGATAGATTGTGTACTTAAATTTTAACAAAATGGGAATTTACCTTACTATTTTCCAACTGATCTCTCGCCCCCTTACTTTGCTTCACGACCCCCCCCCCTCCAGTTTGGGAACCTATGATTTATAGGAACCACTTAAGATAAGCGAAAAAATTGGAAATATATATATTTGTAGCAGATATCAGAGCCTAAACGCGAAATATCATATTTTAATTTTTGGCTATACAGAGATAATTAAAAGATATTCCTTTAGAGGCGTGGATCCCAACAAAATTTTTCAAGAACCCCCTCATCACTTGTTTTATTGACAAGGACTTCTCAAACTCTCAAACAATTTGAGGTATTCTTAAACCATGTCAGAACTGGGCCGTATGTCATAATTTCTCCCCAGCTGCCCCACCCCCGACCTTTCGCGAAAGATCAGTATCGTGTTCTCAAAAAAAGATTTTAATTTTGCGTTTTTTATTTTGTCGTAAAACCTACACGGAACTTTATTTTGTTTTACTTTTCAGGAGAAAGAACTTATGATATTATAGTAGGGATGGAACGATTCCTAAGCTTTTCGATTCCGTTACCAATATGATTCTATATTTTTTTTCGATTTTAGATTCTTATTTCGATTCTCGATTTTTTAAAGCTATATAGGGCTACATGATATTCTTTAATTAACAATTAGTTAACAACTTGATCATATGATGAAGCCTTTTAAAAGTTTTAATGTAATAGGCTACACGAAACTTTCATGTTATGATTTATGAATAGAAATTTCTGAAACCATGACAAACATATCGGATAAAAGTGACAAATATTTAGATTAGATGCTTCCGATACTCTTTGTTGCTGCGTCATAAATAATAATAATACTTTCGTTATCTCAAATTCACCATTTGCTTTAATCGCTTTAACTTCATTCAAAGCAACTAATCCTTAAATAAGACAAGTTGATTGATTATTCTCCAATAAATTACGCCGTAAACAAATTTTAACAATGGAAAAAATAAGAATCGGAATCGGCACTTTAATCAATACAGAATCGACTATCGACTATTACTCAATACCTTTACAATTGACGGTTCCTGGAATCGAGATTCGGAATAGGCGTATACCTATAATATAGTGTTGTTCGTTCTGGGCAATGATTTAGCTATAGAAAATTCATTATATGTAAAAATTATTTTTTGTAATAAGTGTATGAAATCGTTCTCACTCCACTTTTAATTTAAACTGTAGAAGAATGATTATTGGTAATTTCGCTTGTAGTGGTATACTGGTAACCTAATACGTGACTGTGAGATTCCCAACCTTTTATGGATTTTAGTCTCTAAAAGTGGTGTTTTTAACAACGAATGATTATGTCTTTCTAAGTATTTCACTTTAAGTCAGTAAAAAAAGACAGTGAAATTTGTATTTCAAATGTAGAAGCAACACAGTGACTAACTTTTAAGTTGGTAAAATTAAATTTTGATTTTTTACACATAACTAAAATATGTAAAAATATAAATAAAACCAAGAATGGGCAAATCTTAGAAAACGCATAAACTAAGAGTTGTAAGAAAGTAAAATATTGTTGTATGAAATGCGTCACTTTAGTGGGGGGGGGGACACTGAGCCAGGAAGCAATGATGTTACATTGTATGATCGGTCACCCCTTATCTTAAGAATTTTGTGATTGGAGGAAGTCGCATCACCAGAGGAGCGCCAGCGAAGGATGCCGAAGACAACAAGGGTAGTTTTTAGCCTGTTATGAGAGGTCACCCCGGACAGTCTTTTCGATATCACTCCGCTTTTTAAATTATACTGTAGAAGAATCATTAGTATATTAGAATCATCAAGCCTGGTTTAAGAAGGTATGGTTAAGGTTTTTAAGGTAAATATGCACTTCTGAACCATACTTTCTCTTTTTCTATTCCCGTACTTATTGCATCGTTGCAAACTTGAGCCTGTTGTTCATAGGTATATGATTCTACGTATTCAATTCCCTGTCGTCCACAGTCTTACTGTATTGTTCAGTTTTGCTTATTCGACTTCGCTTGCTGTCTAATGTAACTTCTTCATGCTAAAAGCGAATATACTGCCCTTATTTCTTTTACTACTAAGTGTTTCTTAACTCATCTTTATGACTTAGATTTTTTTCCTCTAGCGCTGTCTTGAATTAATTTTTAAATTGGATTTTGAAGTGGATGGGTGTAAAACATCCTGAAGAACACCCTTCTTGATTTCGCTATCTTTATTTCTTGAATCTTCACTTCACTGAAGTTCGCTAGTGTTAGTTTTCATTGGAGGAAGGCTCAGCAGCTTCATCTACTTCTGCATATCTCGCCGTCTTCTTCTAAACATTTCATAAGCACATGGCGAATGTCTTAATGCCTTTGTAGTAAGTTCTAAGCGGTAGGGCATATTTTAAATTATCGATGTTGCAAAATCTATAAATATACACACGCTCGCACATACGCACACACGCACGAACCCGCACGTGCACGCGAACACGCATACACTCACCCGCGCGCAGATACACGCACACATACTCACACGCATGCACACACACACACCCACACACACACACACAAACACACACACACATACACACACACACACACACACACACACACATTCTTATTTAATATTAAGACATTTCTCACTTTTTCGTATTAACTTTGGTTAACGATTGAATGAATGAATGAAGGTCACTGAATATGGGAATGTAATCTTCTGTTTCATCACATTGAAGAAAGGCAGGCATCGGATACCGTTATTGAAGCATTGTACGTAAAAAAATATCCCTGTCACATTTCTTTGCACGAAAGTAACACACAGGGGTTTGATTACAACATATGACTTGGTCAGGTTGCAGGTTTTGTTAAACAGGCCTAAACAGACCATTTTAGTGACAGACATATCTTTAATAAACAATTGTAAACCCTTGCTACAAATATTTACACGTCCTTTATATAGCCTACATTTCGCTATCACAGTTACCATCTTAATAAGTTACATTTGAAACTGGGATTAATTAAGCTAGATGAGGTTTATAAAGGCAATGGTTTATTAATTATAATTACGCTACTGTGTTTCTATTGCTTTTGTGTTTACAGGCATATCTCGAAAAACAAAATATAAATTATTATATAACAAGTAATATAAATATAAATAAGAAAAAAAAAAAAAAATATATATATATATATATATATTTATGATGAATAACTATTATCTGTAGTTCATCCGTTCATTCTTCAGAGCATAAATTCGCAGTTCCGACGTTTCGCTAGAATCTCATCTAGCATTGACGAGGTGAATTTTTTTTTTTTTTTTTTTTTTTTTTTTTTTTTTTTTTTTTTTTTTTTTTCCTGGCGAAAAACCAATTGTGGTTATCATCGCCAAACAAAATCTAACACGAAACGCAATATTTTAAATAAAATAAAAATAAATTTAAATACAACAAAAATTACAAAACAAAAACAACAATAAATAACAAAAAACAACAATAAATCTATAACAATGAATAAATTCTTAAAAAACTATAAATAACAAAATAACAGCAAAGAACAATATAACAGTAAATAAATAATATGTAAAACAATAATAGGTAACAATTTACCAATAAATAAATCTCAATAACAATAACAAGAACAGAAAATAAATTTAATTAAAATAAATAAAAGAAACACAGAGAATTATATGTATAAATAAAATTAAAAAAATATATATATTTATGTATTAAATTTTAAAAAATATTTTCAAGTGGTGCAAGAAAGCGATGACTCGGTCAATGGCCGAGGCATCGTCCCTTAGCACCACCTTCAAACTCCCTTTTAAATTAAAAAGGTCACGAATATTGCTTACATTAACACATTCTACTAAAATATGTTTTATTGTGAAGATATCACCGCAGTATTGGCAAATTGGTGGATCTTCACGACGCATCAAATATCCATGGGTTGCAAAAGAGTGGCCAACGCGAAGGCGTGTAACCACCACTTCCTCCCTACGTTTTGAACGAATTGAAGATCTCCATGGACGGACGGTATCTTTAATTTCCCTCAGCTTATTATGAATCACTTTATGCCACTCGTCATTCCAAGCAGCGAGCAATAAATGTTTCGCGAAACACACATAATCAGATGCCATAACCAGTTGAGTAAGAGGCACCAAACTTGTAGCTTTCTTCGCCGCTTCATCCGCTTTTGTGTTTCCACGTATTCCGCAATGTCCAGGAACCCAACAGAAAGTTACCCCCACACCCCTCAATTGAAGCCTGTGTACAGCACACAAAATGTCCCCAACTAAAGGGTTGCTAGAGAAAACATCCTGAAGAGCCTGAAGAGCACTTTTGGAATCCGAACACAAAAGATAATGCGAGGATCGAGATTGAATGACGTCCAAAGCTTTAAAAATAGCAAATAGTTCTGCCGTAAAAACACTGCAAGCTGAGGGCAATCCGTACGTGTAGGTATATCCAGATGCATAGAACGCACACCCAACGCCATTGTCCAGTTTAGATCCATCTGCGAAAATAATTTCACTGTGTTGTAGAGATTTATAAATAGATAAAAATTCCTGGTGGTAGACCACAACAGGAGTATCGTGTTTTATATAACTGGACAATGAGAAATCGAAGTGCGGCGTTTTTATTATCCATGGAGGTAGATAGCACATTTGTCGTTCAAACATAGTTGGAAGTTGCAACTCAAGGTCATCCAATATTCTTAACGTTCGTATGCCAAATGGAGCGGTCGAACGTTGACGTGTATTGTACACTTGATTTAGCTTATTATTAAAGACTATTTCAAATGCCGGGTGGTTGGGTTTGCTTCGAAGAACAGAAACGTAAGATATTTGTAGCATCTGACGTCGTCTAGAAAGGGCAGCTTCGACAAGAAGACTAGGGATTGGGCTAGTTCTAAATGCACCAGTAGCCAGTCTAAGTCCAGAGTAGTGGATGGTATCAAGAGTTTTCAGAACTGTAGGTCGTGCAGATGAGTAGACTTGACAACCATAATCTATGCGCGATCTAACGACTGCGCGATAAAATCGAAGCATACTAGTTCTGTCTGCTCCCCAATTCGTTCCACTAAGGACTCTTAACATATCCAATTTCTTGCTGCATCTCACCTTCAAATCACGAACATGTGGACCCCATGAGAGTCTTTTATCAAATAAAAGACCCAAAAATCGAACACTATCCGTGGTTTGAAGCTGAGCCCCGTCAAGATAAAGGATCGGCTCCTGGTGTTGCCTACGACGACTAAATGCTACACATTGGGTCTTCGAAGCAGAGAATTTGAAACCTGTAGATTTAGACCATTCCTCTAACCTGTATATTGCTAACTGCAAAGATCTTTCCGCAGTTGCCATACTACGAGCAGGCACATATATACAAAAGTCATCCACAAAAAGGGAACAGTGTACCGGAGATCGTATATTGCTGATGATACTATTTATTGCAACGGCAAATAGCGTGACGCTCAGCACGCTGCCCTGCGGTACACCATTCTCCTGTGTATAGCTGTTTGAATACGTGCCTCCAAGTCGAACGCGGAAAGATCTATTAGAAAGAAAGTTAGCGATGAATGCTAGGATATTCCCTTGTATACCCCATGATTTTAAAGTGTTCAGAATTCCTCTTTTCCATGCCATATCGTATGCCTTCTCAAGGTCGAAGAAAACAGCAACGAGTGTTTGACGCAAGAGAAAGGCATCTTGAATAGCGGATTCTAACAAAACCAATTGGTCAACGGATGATCGTCCTTGCCTGAAACCACACTGTTCGTTGCAAATAAGGTCATTGGTTTCTAGGTACCAGACAAGACGGCGGTTGACCATCTTCTCCAGTAGTTTGCATAAGACGCTTGTAAGGGATATAGGTCTATAACTACTGGGATTGGTTTTGTCTTTACCTGGCTTCAAAAGAGGAATTACAGTCGATTCTAACCATGCATCGGGGAAAGAGCGCTCCTCGAATAAACGATTGCATACTCGAAGGAGGACAAGTTTCGCCGATGATGGTAGATGTTTTAGCATGGAGTACACAATGGAATCAGGACCTGGTGCAGAATCCTTCGTTGACGCAAGAGCTGACTCCAATTCCCCTATAGAGAAAGGAGTGTTTAAAGGAGAGTCCCCAGACGACCCAACAGTAAACGGTATTGCTTCTTCCTTCAGTTTATAAATCTGGAATATTCTATTATAGGCTGTAGTAGCAGAAAAGTTAGAAAATGATTTACCAAGTACATTAGCAATATCATCACGGTTTGAGATTATTCTTCCATCCGGTTGCTTCAGCGCAATGGCTGGCAACGGAATGGAAGTACCACAAACTGATCTTAGTTTCCTCCACACTGTGGAGGACGGAGTTGTTCGTCTAATTGTGCTAATGTACTGTTCCCAAGAGTTCTTTCTACTCAGCCTAAATATCCTCCGTGCTTTCGCACGGAGTATTTTATATTCCTGAAGGTTTCCATTCGTTGGGTGTCGTTTAAATCTCCTAAGAGCTCTTCGTCGTAAACGGAGGATTTCTGTGCATTCATCGTTCCACCACGGCACAGGGGGTCGGCGTGGATGCGCAGAGGTTTTCGGAATGGTCTTTTCAGCGGCATTTAAAATTGCTTTTGTAAAATTTTCTATATTTTCATCAATGGGTGTCAGATAATCCATGTCAAGTGATACAAGGTAATTCGAGTATGAGTCCCAGTTGGCTTTTCGCAAAATCCAACTGGGATTTCGAGCATAACAGGGTTGGGAGTCACATAAACTGTTCTTAATAGGCACATGGTCGCTTCCATACAAATCGTTGAGTACCGACCATGTGCATCTAGTAGCTAATTGTGGGCTGCAAATCGATAGGTCAACAGCTGTCCATCCACCAGTAGATGCTGATAAATGGGTAGGCGAACCGTCATTTAGCAGACATAAGTCCAGTTCCGTTCTCACACTCTCAACAAGGTCACCTCGTGAGTTCCTAGTCGGAGATCCCCAAGACGAATGGTGGGCATTAAAATCCCCTACCAATAAGAACGGAGTTGGTAACTGGCTTATTAAATTCACTAAATCACTGTGATGCAGGTTTTCTTGTGGTGGCAAGTAGACACAACACACAGTGATTTTATACGGGACAGCTGTTTGAATGGCTACTGCTTGTAAAGGAGTTATTCAGTTTAGAGAAACAGCATCGATACAGTCACGGGCTAGGATGGCTACGCCACCTCTAGCTCGATCTTCTGTAACGAAGTCCGATCTAAAAACTGAATACTCCCTTAAATGGAAATTATGCGATTCGTGGAGATGTGTCTCCTGTAGACATACAAACATTGGATACACATCTCGCACGAGTACTTTAAGTTCTTCTATGTGACTCCTAACACCGTTGACGTTCCATTGTATCACTGACTTCCTAAGCAAAGACATTTATTAGCTTAACAAAGGATTTATTTGACACCCATTGGTGCTCTCTCCTTTCTTGCCTGGGACGTTTTTAGACGTCTCAGGCTTACATGTCTCAGATTCCATATCCACCCGTTCAAGGATGGAATCCGAGGAAGTTTTGGATTTAGGAGGGGTAGTTTTAACATTCCCTCCTTTGTTAGCATTTTTCTTAATACCCGGTAACGACGGAGGCGATGTGGTCTGACGTAACACTGGTTTCCGTGGTTTGGATTTTTCCAACGTCTTCTGCACAGAAGGTTTATTACCCGTTGATAATATCTTCTGCACAGAAACACAAGGCTCACTTAATGACTTATTTCGTGCTCCAATCCCCCCAGCGGAAGGGATTGGAACAAGAGGCAAATCACTATCCGTCGCTGCAGTTTGTACTAAACTCAAAGTAGGAGGTCCATTCGTGACTATGGACAAAAGGCGAGAAACTTGTTCAGTTAGTACTTCAATTTTTTTCGACAGCTCGGCACAGTTGTTACAGGACGATTTGGAAGCGGTCAGAGTAGCGGCATAAGTCTTACTGTCTGCCTTTGGCTGAGTAGATCTATACTTTTTTTTGGCGTCTGGAAACGACAGCTTGTCTTTCGCCATGAACCCAACAACAGTTGAACAACGAGTGAACAGCGCAGATAACTCTGCTCCCATATATAGAGGAATGAAGACACGCCCAGTGACGTCAAATCACACATTGACGTCAATCCACACACACCTGATCCAAACAATTACTCGCATTCCTTTGACTTTGTTCACCTTTCCTTGCAAAGTAATGTGAGTAATTGTTTGGAACAGGTGTGTGAGGAATGAGGTCAATGTGTGATTTGACGTCAATGGGCGTGGCTTCATTCCCCTTTATATAGGAGCAGCGTTATCTGCGCTCTTCACTGGCTCTTTAACTGTTGTTGGGTTCGTCAATGCTAGATGGGATTCTAGCGAAACGTTGGAACTGCGAATTTATGCACTGCAGAATGACCGGATGTACTCCAGATAATAGCTATTCATCATATTTTTCCATCCGTGAAGGAATACGTATCAGCATATATATATATATATATATATATATATATATATATATATATCGCAGTATGTTTTCTTGTGTATTAATAAAGAACAAAAGTCAAAATACAAATACAAGAATTATAATTGAATTTACAATTCAAAGCTTTGAATTGGATGATGTTGGTACTGTTAGCCAACGAAAAGCTTTGAATTGTAAATTCAATTATAATTCTTGTATTTGTATTTAGACTTTTGTTCTTTATATATATATATATATATATAAACTCAATTCCTACTTGGATCAACAAAAGAAATTTTGTTTTATATTACTTTTTAAATAATTACCACTAATATAAATATGTATTATCATATAATAGAATCACAATATTAAGTGGCATAAGAGAGAGCGAAATTATTATATTATATATAATTAATGAAATAATATTTGAAAAAAACTGTAATATCATCCCATCTCATATACTACAAGTTAAAAAAAAAATATTCCAAGTTTAGCGGATGAACAAAAAGTATTCTATTAACGATTGAAAATTTAATCAAAAAATATAAATATATGTAAGGAGAATGTGAACCAATAGTAGAAATTTAGAAAAGATTTATATTGTAAAGCTTAAAAATGTTTTACTGTTTAAAAATTTAAATCATGGAATGTGACCATAAACCTTGTTATAAGAATAACAGGAATCTAACGTTTAGTATATTCTAATAATACAAAAGGCACTAATGATTAGTTAATAACAATTTAATTCTTGAATTTTGTAGTTACGTTTGGTGAATCTTATTAATCACTTAAATAATTTTTTAAGTGATTAACAATTTAATGTAGTATTCCGGTCAAGCTTTTAACCATTTACCGTATAATGTAAGGCTGAAACATATTATTAGAAAAATAAATTTAATAATTAAAAATTTGTTGATATTAATATTTTGTAGTGTATAAAAATGTGTTTTATTCTTGACCAAATCCTTAAGTTAAGAGTATAGTAGATGCTAAAAGCAATGTCCGGAATATTAAATTGATTAGTGTTTCAATTTTTTACCTTGTGCTGTTCATCAGATAGCTTACACCGTATTTTCGTAATATTCACTTATGAATTATGTAATGTGGCAATAATATATATTTAACTTTTAATTTACAGTCACTATATAATTATGTAACAGTACTGTTATTTTATTTAAAACAAGATTCCATTTAGTTTTCACTTCATTGCCAAGAGCGCAGCACATACCATGCAATGCAGTTTGATTTAATCGTAAATGGTTTCGTTGGGTTAGAAGCGTTAATCTCCCACATAAGTGAGTGCAGGCTAAAGAGTAAGTTCCTTTTTACAAGATAACGCGGTTTTGTCATTGAGAAATGCTCATTAGGGATTTATTCTTGTAAACCGTCTCTAAATCGTAGGGTTGTGCGAAAATAATGGTTCATGCAGTGTTCGTGGGTTCAACAAGGTTTTGCAAGAACAAAACGACCGTATGATTATACATCTCCAAATTTCTTACATCATACTATGGAGATGTTCCGACTTTTCTCTACAATTTAGACTTATTGCGGAGTGCATTCGTTCTTGATACTTTCTTATTTTCAATTCATTCTTTCGTCTAGTGTCTACTTCCTCAACACCGACACATTTATACCGACTGATCTATAAAATGGATAACCAAGCACTTGGTGTAACCACATTCCTGCGTGGGTTTGTTTTAGTAAGATAATATCGTTCAAGATCAATTTTAACACAAAGCTACTTAAAGCTTAAAGCTTTTCGCCAACATTCATTATAATAAACATCATAAGCTTAAAGAAACAGTTGAGGACAAGATCACACTATAGAAAAAATGAGTGTTCTTTTGTCGTTCATAGGTTACCAAGACCTTGATAACGCTCATAATAGAAAGAGCCAAGAGATTTGAGCTTTGAACAC